>CM059195.1:3350802-3422398 GCA_030323885.1 Branchipolynoe longqiensis | reverse complement strand
CCCATCTCCCCCTATTCACACCACTTCGACTACCCCCTCCCACACACCCCTACCCCCACCCCACCCACCACCACTAACGCGCATGCCCACAAGAGGCACGTGACAATGCCGTCGTCTTCCCTTCCCACAATCCTTCAGCCACACTCCCTTAACCCCCACCCCCCCCCACTCCCCGAGAGTCGATCTGGCCAGCCTCCGATAAAACAAACAGTTCTGCTTCCAATGGGCGACGAAAAGGATTCGGGCACCCATTCAAAAAGAACGAACGCACACCAAAAAAAACCCGGAGAGACAAGGAAAGAAGGGAGGGCAGCATTTTATTGGTGGCTTCCCTGCTTTAACAAAATAAAATACTAAAAAAAATATAAATAATAGGCCATGGTTAATCAAGCGCAGTGTCGGGTGCCATCTGGTGGTATTATATGCTCACAGTGGGAGAGTGCGCATGCGCACACATTTTCTTTAATGCATGCGTGTACAGCGTCCACGTGACCCAATTACGTCATAAGTACCTCGGTTGGTTGTTGGAGTTTTACGTCCTGGCAACATCTAAGGTCATATCAGGTGGGTATCGATTTGTGATGGTGCACACTCATGGGGCCGTATGCATGGAGCAGTGTGGTGTTATCCCTCAAACACAGGGTAGCTATCACCGGTTATCAGGGGCGTCGCGAAGTATGTCACGCTGTACGCATCGGGGCTTAAGCGCTTCGTGTTACTAAACGTGAATTTATTTATAGATTTGGGAAATCCATCTGAGCCTATCACCGCCAATTTAGCGGCGGCGTTAATATCGCTTCGAATTTAGGGTTAATTTGCTGAAATTTCACTTATTGAGTATGTAATTCTGTTAAATATGATAGCATTGAGTAGATTTGGGACTAATATATTGCCGCCGATGCGGCGATTGCTTTCTCCACACACCGGGAACCAGCAACCCTTGTTACTGGTGAGCCTGTTGCCGGCGAGCACCGCTATTTCCCAATATCGCAGCCGATTCGGTGGCGGCGGCGATTTGTTTTGCTTACATTCGTCGATTCGACAATATTAATATCGCTGCCGATTTAGCGATAGCGTTAATATCACTTCGAATTTAGGGTTAATTTGCTGAAATTTCACTTATTGAGTATCTAATTCTGTTAAATATGATAGCATTGAATAGATTTGGCTGTAATATATCGCCGCCGATGCGGTGGAGGCGGCAGGGGGTGGCGGCGATGGCGGTGGCGATTTGTTTAGCTTACATTCGTCGATTCGACAATATTAATATTGCCGCCGATGCGGCGCCAACGTTAATATCGCTTCGATTTTTAGGGTTAATTTGATCAAATTTCACTTTTTGAGTATGTACTTCTGTTAAAAATGATGGCATTGAATAGATTTGGCCCTAACCTAACACTAACACTGCTGTAAACCTGCTATGGGCTGGTGTTAGAATCTCCAACTTTAAACTCGCGGTGTTGGCCTAACGCTGCTCCATGCAAAGCAACTTTTTGGCGCTAAACCAGAAATCCCGCCCTAACCGCGGTTTGGCTTGCTAACACTGCTCCATGCATATAGCCTATGGTGACTTTAATAGAGTTGCCCCACTGGGAAATCAGGCCGTGAACACCATGACCCAATATTCCACTCAGTCACATTATCCTGATACTGAGCTAAATATGCAGTGCTTGCCCTACCCTATTAATGCCGAGCAGCCGGCTAGGAAGCGACAAGTATCAATTTTGTATGTCATTGGTTTGACTCAACCGGGAATTGGACTCCCGATCTCCTGCATGGGAGGCCTGCGCTCTACCGATTCGGCCACTGCGACCGGTTCATAAGGACCAACCACACAGCTAACACCCAAAATCTTAGATTACTACACACATTACTATGTAATACATCATAAAAGTGTATCCTGGCATATCGAATTATGACCAAGACTTTACAAGAAGGGCGGGGAGAGGAGACAAAAATGGGGGGGGAGGTAAAAAAAAGAAGAAATGGTAAAAATGTAAAAAGAAAAAAAGAAAGAAAAGTGAAAGAAAAATGAATTGATGTAGTCCTACCTCATAAAACCTCGCAAACGCCAATCCAAGAATTTAATTAAAATATAAGATTCATACCTGTGGTAATCTTAATTCTCACTAATTCCACTTTTCATGTTAGGAAATGGTTATGAAGAAATGAACAAGAAAATAGGAATGTAAAAAATAAACTTTTTGAAACTTTGACTCCAGTGTTTATCTTAAGTTTGTTGATTGACGTTTATAGGGTTTTGCATCTGAACTCTTCATATATATATGTGATGCATAACGAATTATGCGAGTATAAAAATACGTAAGGGAATTATTATCATTATTGTTATACTCCGTAAGACCCAACACTGCACCGATGGTGCCACCTGCAGCCTCCTCGCCTCCACTGTTGTAGACCAGTATCAGTTGTACCGTATGATTTTTTGTTATATGCTGTGTAAGCCATTATACAAGTATAATAAGCCAGAAGATCCATTTACTCCCGAGCCACTAAGTGATCGGCTGGTCACCTACTCATTAGGTCATATATTGGTACCTCATGACCTCCCCACGTGGCGCCACCTGCTCGCCCACACCTCAGCGGCCGTTATCCTCACTCACTGTACCGCTGAAACTATTATATATATATATATTTGAGCATCTAGCACACATATCACAATACAAATTGTCTTTAAGACCAGCCCAGCCGCAGCCCCACCCCCACCCCCACCCCCACCCCCACACGCGCTACACACCTCAAGGTCAAATGGCCCTGGCAGGGCGGCAATGGCGGGTCTACTCGGAGTCGGTGCCCAGCGCGGTGGGCGGTAAACAGGATACGGTGTCGTGGTTTCAGCGGGTTCCCGTGCTCAGAGGTGTCCCTCGCTTCTGCGCATGCGTCAGAATCTAATAAGGATGGCCGTAATCGATTAACACACCCGGGCGACTCGGTCATCCCAGTCGTCAGAAATTCAAATAGAACACGGCGAGTGAGTCGACAAATACAGTGCCATGTGCAAAAAAAAATAACTTAGATTAATTAAATGGAAATATAGGTAAACTGGCCATCATAAAATACTTTAAATCCTATTGCTGTATTTTTATCGGCAAAAAAAAAAAAAAAAAAAAAGTCCACCCGAGCGCGGAGAAGCGATTGATTATTCGACCCGTTTTAGGATGTGCGCATGCGCCAATAAGTGGCTCAGGTGACCCGAGTTGATGCGAAATCCGCGCATGCGCAGAAGCAGCGCAGAAGCGAGGGACACCTCTGAGCACGGGAACCCGCTGAAACCACCACAACGGATTAGGGTCTCTGAGCATGCGCTCTGACCGTTGTCGGCCTCAGGGCATTAGCCCGGAGACTAGGCTGCTTGTACTGCGTATGTTAGTCCACACTGGGGACGTGTGTGTGCGTGTGTGTGTGAGTGTGGTGTCTGTGTGAGTGAATGTGTGTGAGTGTGTGTGGTATGTAAGTGTGTGTGTGTGTCGTGTCTGTGTGAGTGTGTGTGATGTGTAAGTGTGTGCGTGAGTATGTGTGAATGTGTGTGAGTGTGTGTGAATGTGAGTGAGTATGTGTGGTGTATGTGTGAGTGTGTGTGTGTGGTGTTTGTGTGTGTCTGTGTGTGTCGTGTCTGTGTGAGTGTGTGTAAGTGTGTGTGGTGTGTCTGTGTGAATGTGAATTCGCGTGAGTGTGTGCATCTGTGTGTAAGTGCATGTGTGGTGTGTGGTGTCTGTGGCGTGTGTGAGTGTGAGTGTATGCGTGTGCTTGGCGTGTGTGTGTTAGTGATGTCTGTGGCATGTGGGTGTATGGTTGTAGTGGTGCCTGGGGTGTGTGTGAATGTGTGTGTTATTCGTGTATGTGGCCTGTGTGTGTGTGTAGTGGTGTCTGGTGTGTGTATGGGTGGGGTGTGTGTGAGTGTGTGTGTGTTATTCGTGTGTGTGGCGTGTGTGTGGTGGTAGTGGTGCCTGGTGTGTGTATGGGTGGGGTGTGTGTGAGTGTATGTGGAGTGTGTGCGGTGGTAGTGGTGCCTGGTGTGTGCATGGGTGGGCTGTGTGTGAGTGTGTGTGTTATTCGTGTGTGTGGCGTGTGTGTGGCGTGGTAGTGGTGCCTGGTGTGTGTATGGGTGGGGTGTGTGTGTTATTCGTGTGTGTGAGGCGTGTGTGTGTGGTGGTAGTGGTGCCTGGTGTGTGTAGGGGGAGGTGTAATTGGAGGGGGGGGGGGGCAGTGTGTCGGTAACAAAATACATCGCGGACGTTTCCCGCCAAAATGCCAGTGGATCGCTCTTTGATCGTCTGCTTAATCAATTCACTCTCACCTTGAGTGGAGAGGGGAGCGCCTGGAATTGAACAGGGAACTGGGAACAAGGAACAGAGAACAGGGAACAAGGAACAAGGAACAAGGAACAGGGACGATATATCTGAACAGGCTGCATTCCATTAGATCAGAGCACATATAATGATAAATGCTATAATAATATATTATATAATGATATAATAAGGTGATTTAGTGACACCTTATAGAGAGCCGCTCCATATATGACCTTAGATGTTGCCGGACGTAAAACTCCAACACGTTTTAGTTTTAGTTTTGGTTTTCTTTCTTTTCTTTCGTTAAAGGTTTGTTGGGAGCCCGGGGCGGTTGCAGTCGCCTTCTTTTGACTGGAATACTGGGAGAGGTGTTGATTAAACGTTGCCATGGCTACCTGGGGCCCGTATTTCTGACACCAGGGGGCGCCTCGTGCTGATTTACCGCCCACCCTGATGAACACCAGCCCTGCAGAAAGCCACCTACCGGCCTGTACTAGCACACCCACCCACCCACCCACCTGTACCCACCCACCTGTACCCACCCACCTGTACTCACCCACCTGTACCCACCCACCTGTACCCACCCACCTATACCCACCCACCTGTACCCACCCACCTGTACCCACCCACCTGTACCCACCCACCTGTACCCACCCACCTGTACCCACCCACCTCTACCCACACCCACCCCCACCCACCCACCTGTACCCACCCACCTGTACCCACCCACCTGTACCCACCCACATACCCCACCACCTGTACCCACCCACCGACACACACCCACACTGTACCCACCCCTGTACTCAACCACCTGTCACCCCACCCACCTGTACCCACCCACCTGTACTCACCCACCTGTACCCACCCACCTGTACCCACCCACCTGTACACACCCACCTGTACACACCCCACCTGTACCCACCAACCTGTACTCACCCACCTGTACCCACACACATGTACCAACCCACATGTACCCACCCACCTGTACCCACCCACCTATGCCCACCCACCTGTACCCACCCACCTGTACTAACCCACCTGTACCCACCCACCTATACCCACCCACCTATACCCACCCACCTGTACCCACCCACCTGTACCCACCCACCCTTACACCCACCCTCAAACCCACACCCACTCTCTCACCCTCCCACCCCACCCACACCTACCCTCACCCCCCACCCTCACCCCCACCCCTATACGCCCTCCCATACACACCCTCCCATGAACACCCTCCCTCACACACAATCACACACATACACTCACACACTCATCCTCCCACATCATTCCTTGCCATCCTCCTATACACATACTCTCCCACGGACACCAATATCATAAGAGCTCTCACTCACTCACTCTCCCTTCCCCACACACGACCCCCCACAACAACCCACACAACCGCTGATATCTTCAATAATGCCACACATTACAACAAACGGTAAGTTTGTTTTATTTAACGATGCCTCTAGAGCACATTGATTTTTATCATTGGCTATTGGACGTCAAACATATAGTCATTCTTACATATTTCTTTGGAGGAAACCTGCTGCCGCCACATAGGCTACTCTTTCTGATAAGCACCAAGGGTTCTTTTTATGCACTTTCCCATAGACAGGACATCATGTACCACAGTCGTTGATGAACCAGTTGTGGACCACTGGTTGGAACAGAAAATAGCTCAAACTGCAAAATCGGTCCACTGAGCAGGATCGATCGGATGACCGACACATTCACAGGTGAACACTCTACTGCCTGAGCTACGTTCCGCTCCCCACAAATTACAACAATGACCATAACTGAATAACGACAAAATTTGGTTGGCTGTTGTTGTTTTATGTCCTAGCAACATCTATGGTCGTATCAGGATGGGTACTAACTTGTGACAGTGTGTACTCATCACAACTTTATAGTGGTGCCCCACTGGCAGACCAGGCTGCCAGCATCATGACCCGATATCTGACACAGTCACACTATCTTGATACTGTGCTAACTAGTCGTTGTCCTATCCTATTAATGCCGAGTGTCAGATGCCGAGTGCCAGGCTAGGAAACGACAAGTATCAAATTTGTAAATCCTTGGTTTGACTCGACCGGGAGCCAAACTCCCGATCTCCCGCACACGAGATACGCCCTCTACCGATTAGGCCATCGCGCCCGATACACAAATTACAACAATGACAATAACTGAATAAAGACAAAGAAATAAATGAGAGGTTATTATAGTAGATTTACTAGGGTTCCGTGCAGGGATTTGGGTAAGGGCTTTTATTTATTTGTTCTCAGGGGAGAAGTGAAAACAGAAGCGTCGGCCCAACGTGTCGTCTGCGGAAATGGTACGTTTTATGGCCCTGTCACACTACGACGCTTCTCTCGGCGACCCGTCAGCGTTGAAAATGAAATCTTGCGCGTCGAGAAACGTCAAACTTTTCGGCGGTTTGGGGGAAAAGATCGGCGTCAGCGCGGCGCGTTATGCGCGCGCGGCCAACGTGTGTCGACGCGCTGGGGAAAAAAAAAAAAAGTTTGGCGCGACGTCTTCATTTAACCTTAAATGTTGCTAGGGCCTAAAACAAAAACGGCCCAGTTTGCGCAACGCGTGAGCAACGACCCTCCCGCGCGCGCGCCGTCTTCCTAGCGTTCCCATAACGTTATTCCGGCGCGTCCAACGCAGCGCGACGCGCGCCTAACGTCCTTACCCATATATTTGCGCGCGTTGCCGGTCGCTGGTGGTTTTTGACATGTTCAAAACACTCAGCGACCAATAACGCGCGCCGACTTTCGCCGGCGACTCGCCGGCGACAAAGAAGTGTACCGACGTGTGTAAAGTACAACACGCGTTATGTATTACAACGTGTACCGACGCGCCCATAACGCGCCACCAGCGCTTCTCCATATTTCACCAAATATCGCCCCAAAACAGCACACGTTGACGGGTCGCCGGCGAGAAGCGTCGTAGTGTGACAGGGCCATTAACGACGCTTCAGTTGGTGATAAAGGCGGGAATAACCACGGCAGGCAGCAATGGATTGAAGCAGTCTGTTGATAGCGTCAACTTGTCTAAACAAAAACACTTCACTAGATTTGATTCTCCATAAAGTGCCTGTCACACTATGCCAGATAGAGCAACGGAAAGAATTTTCTAGTACGGTGGTGTTCGGGCGTGATAAGTATAAAAATGTATTAAAATGGATCAAAATGTTGCGTTATCGGGTCAAAGGCCGCTGGACGAACGGACATGAAACGGACATGAAACGGACATGAACGGATAGCCAACGGATGATAAGCGGACTAAACAAACTCAAACCGGACAAGAACCGTAGACATCAATCTGGCGGCATCCGTTCCAAGTTTTGTGCATGTTCAAAACTTGTAACGGATCGGGCCGGATATCAACAGATATCAACGGATATGCAATGGATATGCAACGGACACAAACCAGACTTTGCCGGATATCAACGGACTTTGTTTGGTTTCTTTCCATTTCCCCAATCCGGTGATGTGTGACAGCCGCTTAACCAACTTAGATACTGGTGCACGTATTAACTATTAGACTTGCATCTTCTGATCGTTTTGAGTTTCTGTCATTTTCTGAGATAAATATATTAGGTTCATCATTATAATCTACCTTACTTTAGTTTACAGTAAAACCTCCCTAACCGACCACCTCCACAGATCGACCACCTCCCTATATCGATCGCTTTATTTCGGTCCCAACAATACCATTGTAATCATATTCTAACTCCCTAAACCGACCACCTCCGTAAATTGAGCACTTAAGGCCCAGTCACACCTTACCGGATTGGGGAAACGGAAAGAAACCGGACACAGTCCGGTGAAATATGTCATTGTCCGGTTTATATATTGTCAGCATCTGGCGTTTCCATTCTCTGCCCGGTGGTGTCCGGTGTGTACGGTGACAAGTTTTGAACATGCACAAAACTTGGAACGGATGCCGCTGGACTGACGTGTACGGTTGTTGTCCGGTTTAAGTTTGTTTAGTCCGTTTTGTCCGGTTCATGTCCGGTACCCATCCATAATATCTCCAGTTAGCTTCCTGAATAGTCCGTTGCCGGGAATTGGGTCCGCCGGCTTTTTATATGTATTTGGCGTGTCCGTCATATGACGTAAACAGTCCAGTACGTGTCCGGTTCATGTTTGGTCTGTCCGTTTGACATTCGCTTTTTGCCCGTCGGTTCACCGTTGCTTGTCCGGTACAGTGTTTGTTACATACGTTGTTACCCGGTGTCATCCGCTTATCATCCGTTGGCTATTCGTTCATGTACATTCCATGTCCTTTTAGTTTTCATTTCGTCTGGCGGCCTTTGACCCGATAGCACAACTTTTCAACACATTTCTATACATTTTGATACCGAACACCACCGGACTAGAAAATTCTTTGTCCGGTTATATCCATTGCTCAATCCGGTAAGGTGTGACAGGCACTTTAAAGTCAATGCCACGGCCGGTCGATCTGGAGAGGTTTGACTGTAGTTTGAAGTAACTTTGACTTAAAACGACTAACTTGGGAGATATTTGAAGTGTAAACATGCCAAATTAATTTTGGCATGCTGGTCAAAACTCTGACCTCGTAGGCTTAAAGCTGCATAATCCAATGAAATATCAAATTTTCAAAACCAAACCAATTATCTAGATTTGATTTTACATATCTAACTTAGATACTAATGCACTTATTAAGCATTTGTTTCTGCAGAGAAGGCAATACTGAGTCAATTTAACAGAACCTGTTATTGCAGAAGTCTATGGTGTCAGAGTTTTGGCAGGCTTACCAAAACTAATTTTCCCCATTTGCACTCAAAATATCTCAAAAGTTTACCATTTAAAATAAAAGTAACTTTGAACTAATGTAAAGAAGATACTAGTGATCGATCTAATATATTTATCTCAGGAAAAACACACAAATTCAAAACCATTGGACGATGCAACTTTAAGTAGTAACAGATTCTACTAAATTGACTCAGAATGCCCGTCTATGAAGCAATAACTGCTTAATTTGTGTAGCAGACCAGTGCCCAGATATGGGCGTTCGAATCTTGATAAGTATTTTGGTTTCGAAAAGTTTATGCTTTTATCGTATTATGCAACATTAAGCATTTGTTCCTGCATAGGTGGGATGGCCGAATGAGTTAGAGCGTCCGTCTCCCATGTTGGTAGACCATGGGATCGTGGGTTCAAACCCTGGTCGAGTCAAACCAATGACTTAAAAATTGATACTTGTTGCTTCCTAGCCAGGCGCTCGGCATTATTAGGAGAGGGCAAGGACTGGTTGGCTCAGTGTCAGGATAATGTGACTGAGTGGGATATCAGGTCATGGTGCTGGTGGCCTGGTATCCCAGTGGGGCAGCACTATAAAGTCGCCATGAGTGTGCACTGTCACAAGTCGGTACCCATCCTGAGATGACCTTAGATGTTGCTAGGATGTAAAACAACAACAAATAAACAAACAAACATCCTAGACAATTTAACGGAACCAGACAGGATGGCCGAATGAGTTAGAGCGTCCATCTCCCGTGTTGGTAGACCTTGGGTTAGAACCCTGGTCGAGTCAAACCAATGACTTAAAAATTGATACATCTTGCTTCTTAGCCAGGCGCTCGACATTATTAGGATAGGGCAAGGCACAGTGGAATGAGGAAGACCAATTGTCCACGATTGAAATTTCCCCTTCTTAAACAACTAATGTACCCCCAAATAAACCTGAAGACTATGACATCACAGTTTTGAAGTGCACACCAAAATTAATTTAGCATGTTTGTTCTTCAAAATATTTCCAATGTTGGCTATTTAAAATGAACGTTACTTCACACTAAAGTAAGGTAGATTGTTATGATTAACCTACTATATTTATCTAATACCAGATGAGGGAATTTCAAAAACATTTGACTTCGCAACATTAAGCAACTGGTATGGCGAAGACGGGGTTTCTATATGAGAGTGCACGCGTATGAGTGTGTGAGTGTGTGATTGAGTGTGTGTGTATGAGTGTGTGAGTGTGTGGTTGAGTGTGTGTATGAGTGTGTGAGTGCAGGGTTGAGTGTGTGTGGATGAGTGTGTGAGTGTGTGATTGAGTGTGTGTGGTTGAGTGTGTGAGTGTGTGGTTGAGTGTGTGTGGATGAGTGTGTGAGTGTGTGGTTGAGTGTGTGTGGATGAGTGTGTGAGTGTGTGGTTGAGTGTGTGTATGAGTGTGTGAGTGCAGGATTGAGGGTGTGTGGATGAGTGTGTGAGTGTGTGGTTGAGTGTGTGTGGTTGAGTGTGTGAGTGCGTGGTTGAGTGTGTGTGGTTGAGTGTGTGTGTGCGTGGTTGAGTGTGTGTCGAAAACAAAAAAAAAAAAAACCAAAAAAAAAAAAAAAAAAAAAAAAAAAAAAAAAAACAAAAATTGGAGTGTGGGGTTGAGTGTGTGTGGATGAGTGTGTGAGTGTGTGGTTGAGTGTGTGTGGATGAGTGTGTGAGTGCGTGGTTGAGTGTGTGTCGATGAGTGTGTGAGTGTGTGGTTGAGTGTGCGTGTATGAGTGTGTGAGTGTGTGGTTGAGGTGTGTGGAGAGTGTGTGAGTGTGTGGTTGAGTGTGTGGGATTAGTGTGTGAGAAAATGTGGGGTTGAGTGTGTGTGGATGAGTGTGAGTGTGTTGAGTGTGTGGATGTGTGTGAGGGGTGAGTGTGTGTGTATGAGTGTGTGAGTGTGTGGTTGAGTGTGTGTGATGAGTGGTGAGTGTGTGGTTGAGTGTGTGTGGATGAGTGTGTGAGTGTGTGGTTGAGTGTGTGTGTATGAGTGTGTGAGTGTGTGGTTGAGTGTGTGTGTATGAGTGTGTGAGTGTGGGGTTGAGTGTGTGGAAGAGTGTGTGAGTGCGGGTTGAGTGGTGGGTGTATGTATTAGTGGTGCGGGGTGAGTGTGTGTGGTGGTGTGTGAGTGTGTGGTTGAGTGTGTGTGGATAAGTGTGTGAGTGTGTGGATGAGTGTGTGTGTATGAGTGTGTGAGTGTGTGGTTGAGTGTGTGTGTGAGTGTAAAAAAGAGTGTGTGAGTGTGAGTTTGAGTGTGTGTGGAGAGTGAGTGTGTGTGAGGTGTGTGGATGAGTGGTGAGTGCGTGGTTGAGTGTGTGTGTATGAGGTGTGTGAATGTGTGTGTATAGTGTGTGAGTGTGTGGTTGAGTGTGTGTGTATGAGTGTGTGAGTGTGTGGTTGAGTGTGTGTGTATGACTGTGTGAGTGTGGGGTTGAGTGTGTGTGGATGAGTGTGTGAGTGTGTCTATGAGTGTGTGAGTGTGGGGTTGAGTGTGTGTGGATGAGTGTGTGAGTGTGTGGTTGAGTGTGGTGGATAGTGTGTGAGTGTGTGGGATTGAGTGTGTGTGTATGAGTGTGTGAGTGCGGGGTTGGTGTGTGTGGGTGAGTGTGAGTGTGTGGTTGAGTGTGTTGTATGAGGTGTGAGTGTGAGTGTGTTGATGAGTGAGTTGAGTGTGTGTCGATGGGGTGTGAGTGTGTGTTGAGTGTGTGTGTATGAGGTGAGTGTGGGTGAGTGTGTGTGGATGAGTGTGTGAGTGTGTGGTTGAGTGTGTGTGGATGAGTGTGTGAGTGTGTGGTTGAGTGTGCGTGTATGAGTGTGTGAGTGTGTGGTTGAGTGTGTGTGGATGAGTGTGTGAGTGTGTGGTTGAGTGTGTGTGTATGAGTGTGTGAGTGTGGGGCTGAGTGTGTGTGGATGAGTGTGTGAGTGTGTGGTTGAGTGTGTGTGTATGAGTGTGTGAGTGTGTGGTTGAGTGTGTGTGGATGAGTGTGTGAGTGTGTGGTTGAGTGTGTGTATGAGTGTGTGAGTGTGTGGTTGAGTGTGTGTGGATGAGTGTGTGAGTGCGTGGTTGAGTGTGTGTCGATGAGTGTGTGAGTGTGTGGTTGAGTGTGTGTGTATGAGTGTGTGAGTGTGTGGTTGAGTGTGTGTGTATGAGTGTGTGAGTGTGGGGCTGAGTGTGTGTGGTTGAGTGTGTGAGTGCGTGGTTGAGTGTGTGTCGATGAGTGTGTGAGTGTGTGGTTGAGTGTGTGTGTATGAGTGTGTGAGTGTGTGGTTGAGTGTGTGTGGATGAGTGTGTGAGTGTGTGGTTGAGTGTGTGGATGAGTGTGGGAGTGTGTTGGTTGAGTGTGTGTGTGTATGAGTGTGTTGATGTGTGTGGTTGAGTGTGTGTGGATGAGTGTGTGAGTGTGTGGTTGAGTGTGTGTGGATGGGTGTGTGAGTGTGTGTTTGAGTGTGTGTGTATGAGTGTGTGAGTGTGTGTGGATGAGTGTGTGAGTGTGTGGTTGAGTGTGTGTGGATGAGTGTGTGGTTGAGTGTGCGTGTATGAGTGTGTGAGTGTCTGGTTGAGTGTGTGTGGATTAGTGTGTGAGTGTGGGGTTGAGTGTGTGTGGATGAGTGTGTGAGTGTGTGGTTGAGTGTGCGTGTATGAGTGTGTGAGTGTGTGGTTGAGTGTGTTCGGATGAGTGTGTGAGTGCGGGGTTGAGTGTGTGTGTATGAGTGTGTGAGTGTGGGGTTGAGTGTGTGTGTATGAGTGTGTGAGTGTGGGGTTGAGTGTGTGTGGATGAGTGTGTGAGTGCGTGGTTGAGTGTGCGTGTATGAGTGTGTGAGTGCGGGGTTGAGTGTGTGTGGATGAGTGTGTGAGTGTGTGTGAGTGTGTGTGTATGAGTGTGTGAGTGTGTGGTTGAGTGTGTGTGGATGAGTGTGTGAGTGTGTGGTTGAGTGTGTGTGGATGAGTGTGTGAGTGTGTGGTTGAGAGATTGTGGGTGGTTAGATGTGTGAGTGTGTAGGTGTGTGGGTGTATATGTGTGTGGGTGAGCGGTGGAGTGTGTGTGGATGAGGGTGTATGTGGGTGCGTGGGTGAGTATGAATGTGAGTGTGTGGGTGAATGTGAGTTTGTGGGTGTGGGTTAGTGGGTGGGTGATTGTATGGGTGAGTGTGTGTGTGAGTGTGTGAGCGTGGGTGTGTGTGTGGGTGAGTGGGTGGGTGATTGTATGGCTGAGTGTGTGAGTGTCTAAGCGTGGGTGTGTGTGTGGGTGAGTGGGTGGGTGATTGTATGGGTGAGTGTGTGTGTATGAGTGTGTGAGTGTGTGGTTGAGTGCGTGTGGATGAGTGTGTGAGTGCGTGGTTGAGGGTGTGTGAATTAGTGTGTGAGTGTGTGGTTGAGAGATTGTGGGTGGTTAGATGTGTGAGTGTGTAGGTGTGTGGGTGTGTGTGTGGTGGAGTGTGTGTGGATTAGGGTGTATGTGGGTGCGTGGGTGAGAATGAATGTGAGTTTGTAGGTGAATGTGAGTGTGTGGGTGAGTGGGTGGGTGATTGTATGGGTGAGTGTGTGTGAGTGTGTGTGTGGGTGAGTGGGCTTATGGATGAGTGGGTGTAGATGAATGTGTGCGTGTGGGAATGGGGGTGTGGGTGAGTGTGTGATGCGTGGGTGAGTGTGTGTGTGGATGAGTGGGTGTGTGAGTGGGTGCGTATGTGAACGTGGATGCGAGTGTGTCGGTATGTGTGAGTGGGCGTGTGTGAGTGGGCGTGTGTGAGTGGATGGGTGGGTGAGTAGGTGTGTGGGTGTGTGGGTGAGTAGATGGCTAGGTGTGTTGGTGGGTGAGTAGGGGTGTGGGTGTGTGAGTGTGTGTGAGTGTGTGTAGGTGAGTAGATGGCTAGGTGTGTGGGTGGGTGAGTAGGGGTGTGGGTGTGTGAGTGTGTGTGAGTGTGTGTAGGTGAGTAGATGTGTGGGTGGGTGAGTAGTTGGGTGAGTAAGTGTATGAATAAGTGTGTGTTGATGAGTGTGTATGCGTGCATATGCGCGTATGTGTGTGTGGATGTGAGGGTAGGCGTGTATATAAGTGTGTGCGAGTACCTCTATGTGTGAGACTGAGGGGGGGGGGGGGGGAGCCCCCTCCCAATTTATGGTGATTGCACCTTTTAAACTGGGCCAGTCATAGATCAGTGGTCAATGCTGTTTATGTCTCCGGGGTAAGAGGGCCGGGCGGGCAGGGCGGCCATGCAGGGCGCCGCCCATACAAATGGCGATTTATAAGTCACGAGCTGCTTCCCTGCTATGGTTGCGTCTGGTGTTCAGGAAGTGGTGGTGCGGGGTGGTGAGGGGGGGTGAGAGAGAGGGAGGGGGGGGAGAGGGGGAGAGGAGGAGAAGGAAAGAAGGGATGAGAGAGGTGGATCAGGTAAGATAGGGGATGGGTGGGGAGGGAGAGAGGGGGAGGGAGAGAGGAGAAAGGAGAGAGGGAGGGAGGGGAGAGGGAGGGAGGAAAGAGAGAGGGAGAGGAAGGAAAGGAGAGAAGAGAAGAGGAGGGGGAGGGAACAGGGGGGAAGGAGAGGAGGGGGGAAAACAGGAGCGAGGGAGGGGTGGGATGGAGGGAACGAGAGGGGGACAGGGGGGAAAGGGGCGGATATGGAGAGATGCGGAGAGGGAGGGAAATGGATGGGACGGAGGGGAGGGAGGGAAGGAGATGTGGATGTGGAGGGAGGAGGGGAGTGGGAAGGAGGAGGGGACGGGGAGAGAGGGAGGGAGCGGGAGAGGGAGGAGGGGAGAGGGGGGGAGGGAGGGAGCGGGAAAGGGAGGGAGAGGGGGGGGGGGGAGGTGACGGGGAGAGCAGATTCTATTAGTATTACTAGCAAATTCACCGACTATTTCCACCAACATTTTCTTGAATCCCCCACAACTTTGCAATCAGTTAGACTGTCCATAAACTGAGCCATGGGTCATAATGGGTAGACAAATAAATTAAAGCAACCGCTGCAAACATTCTTAATTTTAATTAGAAGATTAAATCACTTATTCTGCAAGAAATTCTGGGGTGGCGTTTCAGTGATTAAAACAAACATTCCACCCCCAACAACCGATGTTCACTATTTTGTCAGAATTTTGGCATATTTGGCACAATTAATTTGATATGTTTGCACTTCAAATATCTCAAAAGTTAGCCGCTTAAGACAAAAGTTACTGTAAACTAAACTAAGGTAGATTATAACAATTAATTCAATATATGTATCCCAGAAAAATGGGAGAAACTAAAAATCCTCGGATTATGCAACTTTAAGCAAACAAACTAATTATTTATTTTACAAAAATTTCGGCGCGTTTGGGCGGTGATTCGCTCGCGTGGCGCCGCCTGGCGGGCTGTGTATAGATTATGGATGCTCGGTGGGTGTCCCATGTATTTATTTATGGTGTACGGCGGTCAGTGTGTATAGGGTGTATATGATCCAAGTAGAATCACCCACACACACTCAAACATACTCACACACAAACATACTCACACACTCACACACACACTCACACACACTCACACACTCACACACACACTCACACTCACACACACACTCACACACACACACTCACACACACTCACACACACACTCACATGTCAAAAAAAACAAAAAACTCACACACACACACACACACATACACTCACACACACACTCACACACACACACTCACACACACTCACACACACACTCACATTTTGGTCAGTATGTATAGGGTGTATATGATACAAGCAGAATTACCAACACACACACACAAACATACTCACACACTCACACACACACTCACACACACACTCACACACACACTCACACACACACTCACACACATACTCACACACACACACTCACACACACACTCACACACACTCACTCACACACTAACACACACACTCACACACACTCACTCACATGGCGGTCAGTGGGTATAGGGTGTATATGATACAAGTAGAATCACCCACCCACACAAACATACTCACACACACACACACTCACACTCACACACTCACTCACACGGCAGTCAGTGTGTATAAGGTGTATATGATACAAGTAGAATCACACACCCACACACACACATACTCACACACACTCACACTCACACACTCACTCACACGGCAGTCAGTGTGTATAGGGTGTATATGATACAAGTAGAATCAGCCACCCACACACACAAACATACTCACACACACACTCACACTCACACACTCACTCACTCACACACACTCACACACACGGTGGTCAGTGTGTATAAGGTGTATATGATACAAGTAGAATCAGCCACCCACACAAACATACTCACACATTCGCACACACACACACTCACACACGCTCACACACACGCACACTCACACACACACACTCACTCACACGGTGGTCAGTGTGTATAGGGTGTATATGATACAAGTAGAATCACCCACCCACACAAACATACTCACACACTCACACACACACACTCACTCACATGGCGGTCAGTGTGTATAGGGTATATATGATACAATTAGAATCACCCACCCACACAAACATACTCACACACTCGCATACACACTCACACACACTCACACACACTCACTCACACGGTGGTCAGTGTGTATAGGGTGTATATGATACAAGTAGAATCACCCACACACACAAACATACTCACACACTCACACACTCACACACACACACTCACTCACATGGCGGTCAGTGTGTATAGGGTATATATGATACAAGTAGAATCACCCCCACACACAAACATACTATAAAATTCTGCTATTAACATGCATCAGAATATGGATTATTGTGGTAAGAAAAAGGCCACAAGGGGCCAGCAGCTCCAGGATGTCGCTTCAGTCGAGCTCTCATCATTTTGTTGTTGTTTTCCAATCGTGGTGCACTGTCATTCTAGGGCGGAGTAATTTTCTGCTAGGGTGGGCCTTGTGCTCTAGCATGCGTCTTACAGCCCTTAACTCTAATACATTTATGTGCGTGGACTTGCTCACCATTTCGTCACATTGCTCCCCATAGTGTACAAAGTGTGTCTGATCGTAATATCCCCACCCGTGCGATGATGCATCTGTGTACACACAGCCATCCACCGGTCTGGGTGCGTAGTCTCTGTGTGTCCAGGCCATGTTTTCCAGCCAAAATAGCAGGCTCTCTCTGACTTTCCTAGCGAGTGTGCAGGGCGCCCCAAAGTTACTATTTGTCTCCCTTAGGTACCAGTTGAGTGACCTTACTATGGTTTTTGACCTTATCCTGGCCCATTTGTTGCCCGGATCTGTCACTACCAACCTTCTCATTAGAGTTGGTAGGTCACTGCTACCTCTCATGACCCCATTTGACCTCAGTGCCAGTGTCGCAGGTCTCAGCCCCGGTGCTCGCCTCGGCTCTGCCGGGCCTAGCGGGTCCGTTAACCCCCTTCTCGCCGGTGTGCCTGCAGGTGTCGCCGGCTCTCTCTCCGTGTAGGAGGTGCCTCTGGGGGTGGCCCTCCCCTCTGTCCTGGCGAACTGAAGGCTGACGGGCGGGGTCTCCTCATGGTGCCCCTGCCTGTGGCAGCTGTGCCCCCACCACTGTTGGGGGAGACGGTCCCTGTGAGGCCAGTCCTTGCGACCAGTTGATCGAGTAACCGGCCCATCTGTCCCTCAGCTCGGCTTGTAGCTTGGCCCTCCTGTCCTCCAGCCTGTCCAGCTCTGCCACCAGGGAGGGCACATAGTCCGACCCTCTCCATTGGTCCCTGCAGGTGGGGTCCGGTAACGGGTTGAAGGTGTGCATGAGGTCTCCTACCACCATCCTGAGGCCCCTGTGGAGACCACCCAACAGTGGCGGTGTGTAGGTGGGCGAGGTGGAGGCCAGCACTAGCCATCTGCCTTGCTCCTCCGTTGTCATCACCACGCAGGGTGAGGGTGGGTCCTTCTCCGGGCAGTTTGATGCTCCCTCACTCCTGTGCTCATCTTCTGTGGGCGTTTTGGCCCCTGGCATCTCTCCCTCTTCCATATCCGCCTCCGAGCCTCTGTCAGAATCATTTGGCAGCGACACGTACACCGCCTCATCGTCGGGCTGCCCCTCTGTCTCTCTTCTACCTCCAGGAACAGGCGAGGGTGTGCGATACATGTAGTGTGCCATCTCAGGACTGTGACGCAAGTGTCCAGTTTGCCAGTGTGGCTGACCCTCTACCTCCCAGCTGTGCTGGCATCCTAATTAATTAGGTCATAAATTTGTAACTGCCCAAGTCATCTCGTGGCCTGTTCACCCTGTGTGCGCCGCCTAATTAGGCTGGGTGCCTAGGCTCAGTTATCACCCACGCGATTATTTCTCACAGGCGGACTGTCGGTTGGCACCACCTGTTGGTCATCTGGTGACCTCTGGCCTCCGCTGCATCCCGCCCCCCCCCCCCTGCCACTTCCCCTGCCGCTGTCACGCTCAGAGATCAGGGCGTGGTCAGGGGTACCGTGGGAGCGCGGCTATGTGAGGCAGAGCAGTCCCCGGGTGTGCTCTCCCCCCCCCCCCCCCCCCCCCCCCCCCCGCCACTGTCGCCACCCACAGAGGTGGGAGGTGCTCCTGGTTCTGTGGAATCCAGATAAACGCTAAGCGCTGAGCCTCAGCTCCGACCGGTGCGTGCACCGGGTATCCGGCTGGCCCAAGGGCCGCAAGCGTGGTATGCTTAAGTGTTGGTAACGCAATTAGCGGGTGTCAAACACCTGTATAATCAGGTCTGGTACCCCTCAGGCGTGTTGATACTTACCCCACCCGGTGCTACGGCACCTCCCATGGTGCCCCCCCCCCAGGTCCCAGTGCCGCACTCACACCCACACACTCACACCCACACCCACTCACACACCCACTCACATACTCACACGGGGTGCCCGGGGTATTGAGGATTTGCATCAAACGATTAGCACCACGTAAACAGTGCTTCGTTGGCCATCATGGTTGGATAGAAAGTACAGCTATAACACTGCCGATGTGGCGGCGGGCTTAATATCACTTCGATTTTGGGTTTAATTTGACTGAATTTCACTTATTGAGTAAGTTATTCTGTAAAATAAACATTATGTCAACCCCCGAGTGAATATTCATGGTTCTAAATAACAGAATTAGATCGTAGCAGTGAATAGATTTGTGCTTTTTGTTTTATTTACATTCGCAACACGCACACTTGATAGTAGAAGGAACTGCTTCTAACCAACCCCGATGCAGGAGTGCCTCCGGCACACGCAAGTCCTCAATCGGCCTATGTATGCGTGTATTGTTGCGTGAAGATATGTCCGGGGAATGTAGTTGTGCGTGTAATTTAACGTCGGTACTCGAGGAATGGGAGGAGCCTACCGCTGTACAGTTCATAGACGCCATATTTAATACCCGAAATCACAAGTCAAATGGGTATCACTTCCACCTCCTCTCTCTCTCTGCTATCTTTCTTTTACACTCTACTTGTGCTTATCTCTCCTATCTCTACTCTCTTTCTTTCACCCTCTCCTTTTTTCTATCGGTGTCTCTCCTATCTATGCTCTCTTTCTTTTACTCTACTTGTGGTTATCGCTCCTATCTCTGCTCTCTTTCTTTTACTCTACTTGTGGGTATCTCTCCTATCTCTACTCTCTTTCTTTTACTCTACTTGTGGGTATCTCTCCTATCTCTACTCTCTTTCTTTTACTCTACTTGTGGGTATCTCTCCTATCTCTACTCTCTTTCTTTCACCCTCTCCTTTTTTCTATCGGTGTCTCTCCTATCTCTGCTCTCTTTCTTTTACTCTACTTGTGGTTATCTCTCCTATCTCTACTCTCTTTCTTTCACCCCCTCCTTTTGTATATATGAAGAGTTCAGGCGCAAATCCCCGTAAGTGCCAATCCAAAAATGTAGTTTAAATAAAAAGAACTTTGCCTGACAATAATTTTAATTCTCAGTAATTCCAGTATCCTTATGACCACATGGTTATGGAGCAATGAACAACAAAGTAGGAATATAACAAAATTGTCTGCTTTCTTTCATTATTCTCCTTTTGTATATATTTATTTAGTTCTCCCACCGTTGCTCTGTTTCTTTGAGTCTCCCTTTGTCAATAGGTGTCTCACCTATCTCTGCTGTCTTTCTTTCACTCTCTACTTTTGTACATCTCTATTTCCTCCACCCTCTCCTGGTGTCTATAAGTACCTCCCCCCATCTATAAGGCATCTCTTCCATATCCTCTCCCTGCTCTCTTTTTTTCACTCTCTTCTCTTGTCTTAGGGTATCTCTCCAATCTCCTCTCTGCTCTCTTTCTTCCATTCTCTCATTTTGTCTACAGGTCTATCTCCCACCTCTTCCTCTCTCTGCAATTTCTTTTGCTCTCTCATTTTGTCTATATGCATATCTCCCATCGCCTCTCTCTGCTCTCTTTCTTTCACTCTCTCATTTTGTCGATAGGCACATCTCCCATTGCCTCTCTCTGCTCTCTTTCTTTCACTCTCTCATTTTGTTTATAGGCACATCTCCCATTGCCTCTCTCTGCTCTCTTTCTTCCACTCTCTCATTTTGTCTATAGGCATATCTCCCATCGCCTCTCTCTGCTCTCTTTCTTTCACTATCTCACTTTGTATATAGGCATATCTCCCATCGCCTCTCTCTGCTCTCTTTTTTCAACTCTCTCATTTTGTCTATATGCATATCTCCCATCACCTCTCTCTGCTCTTTCTTCCACTCTCTCATGCTGTCTAGAAGCATATCTCCCATCGCGTCTCTCTGCTCTCATTCTTCCACTCTCTCATGTTGTCTAGAGGCATATCTCCCATCGCCTCTCTCTGCTCTTTCTTCCACTCTCTCATGTTGTCTAGAGGCATATCTCCCATCGCCTCTCTCTGCTCTTTCTTCCACTCTCTCATGTTGTCTAGAGGCATATCTCCCATCGCCTCTCTCTGCTCTCTTTCTGCCACTCTCTCATCTTGTCTATAGGCATATCTCCCATCGCCTCTCTCTGCTCTCTTTCTTCCACTCTCTCATGTTGTCTAGAGGCATATCTCCCATCGCCTCTCTCTGCTCTCTTTCTTCCACTCTCTCATCTTGTCTATAGGCACATCTCCCATCGCCTCTCTCTGCTCTCTTTCTTCCACTCTCTCATCTTGTCTATAGGCATATCTCCCATCACCTCTCTCTGCTCTTTCTTCCACTCTCTCATGCTGTCTAGAGGCATATCTCCCATCGCTTCTCTCTGCTCTCTTTCTTCCACTCTCTCATTTTGTCTATAGGCATATCTCCCATCGCCTCTCTCTGCTCTCTTTCTTTCACTCTCTCATTTTGTCTATAGGCATATCTCCCATCGCCTCTCTCTACTCTCTTTCTTTCACTCTCTCCCATATCAGATTCCTGACCAGACGGGATGGACGAATGAGTTAGAGCATCCGTCTCCTGTGTTGGTAGATCGTGCGGTCGTGGGTTCGAACCCTGGTCGAGTCAAACCAATGACTTAAAAATTGATACTTGTTGCTTCCTAGCCTGGCGCTCGGCATTATTAGGATAGGGCAAGGACTGGTTTGCTCAGTGTCAGGATAATGTGACTGAGTGGGATATCAGGTCATGGTGCTGGCAGCCTGGTCTTCCAGTGGGGCAGCACTATAAAGTCGCCATGAGTGCGCACTGTCACAAGTCGGTACCCGTCCTGATATGACCTTAGATGTTGCTAGGACGTAAAACAACAACAAACAAACAAATCTCATATTTCTGCTCTCTTTCTTTCAGTCTTTCCTTTTGTCCACCTCTCCCATCTCGTTTCTTTGCTCTCTTTCTTTCACACTCTCCTTTTTGTCTAAATGTATCTCTCCTATCTCATCTTTCTGCTCCTTCTTTCACACTCTTCTTATGTTTCCATGTATCTCTCCAATCTTCTCTCTCTGCATATCTTCCATCTCCTCAGTCAGTTTCTCTTAACTCTCTCCCATCTCCCATTTTTGTTCCTTCGTTCATTCGCTCCTTTTGTCCATCTATCCTATCTCATTTCTCTGCTCTGTTTCTTTCACTCTCTCCTTTTTGTATATCTCCCCCTCTCATTTCTTTCTCTCTGCCTCCTCTCTCCCAATTCCCCCATCTTTCACCCTGTCTCTCTCCAACTCTCCCCCTCCACTTTCTGTCTCGCTGTCTGTCTTCTCTATCCTTCCCCCCCAGCCCCCCTCTCCCTGTTTCTCTCCCCATCTATCCCCCACTGTCTCTCTTTTCCCGCCTCTCTCTCTTCCCCCTTCTCCCCTTCTCTCTCCCCACGTTCTCTCCCACTCCCCCGTCACACTCTCACTTTACCAGTACTCTATATGTATGCAGTCTGCTCAGTTTAATCCATAGGCGCTGTTATCTGACCAAAACATTCATGTAGCAGATTAAAACCTTTCATGTTCACACTACACGAGCCATCAGTCTATACGAAACCTAAAGTGCCTGTCACACTATGGCTGATTGAGCAACGGACAGAACCGGACAAAGAATATTCTAGTCCGGTGTTATTTGGACTTGAAATGTATCGATTATGTAACGGATGGATAACGGAGGGTAACGGACGGGTAACGGACGGGTAACGGATGGGTAATGGATATGTAATGGACGGGAATGGACGGGAACGGACCGGAACAGACAGGGAACGGACAGTAACAGATAATAACCGCATAGTGTCCAGCGCAATCCGTTACAAGTTTTGTGCATGCTCAAAACTTGTAACGGATCAGGCCGAATATCAACGGTTTCTTTCCGTTTCCCCAATCTGGTGATTTGTAACAGAGCCTTAAGGCCCTAACCTCTATAAGGCCAAACACATTAATTTATTTGTGATTGGTGATTGTCCTTTTGATCACACAAATCAGGGTTGGGCGGACGCTTTTATTTATATATTTTGTCTGGTATGTGATGCAGACATAATACGCAACCAGACGCGATGGCCGAATGAGTTGAGCATCCGCCTCTCGTTATCGTCGGATTCAAACTCCTGGCCAAATCAAACCAATGACTTAAAATTGATACAAAGGTTGAACTGCTGCGACACATGTTAAAAAGTTTTTAAACAATTTTAAAAAAATTAATCAGGGAGGGGGCGATTTTTTCAGGACGGGCGGGGACGCTCACCAATTTCGTTTTTTATTTGGCCTAATGTAGTTCATATTCCCTTTCGCTTTAGTCGATATTCTGTCCCAGAGTGTCCTGGTATCAGACCCTCTGTGTGCAGCTATCTATCACCTCTGAATTTGTATGCAGACTCCGTCTTAGTGCAAATGATATGATACGGTCCCAACTGACAAGAAGTGGCATCAAGTAGTGGTGACAAAATGCACCTGCAGATGGCGCCACCGGTAAAACCACACTGTAGAGAATGTGAAAATAGAGTACAGTAAAATCGCGCTAAATCGACCGACCATGGGATCGACTTTAGATGGTCCATTTAGGGAAGTGGTCGGGTTAGAGAGTTTATTTTCTCTTTACAATGGGCGATCACTTGGGACCCAATTAAAGCGATCAATATATAGTCCAGTCAAATTAGCTATATTTGTACAAAACCCACCACTAATTGCAACAGAAACGAAACCTGTTGGAATTTGTTTAATAGGGGAGTGGTTGATCTGTAGAGGTGGTCGGTTAGAGAGGTTTTTACTGTACATACAGATGATCAGTAATGTGTGTGTGCGTATGTATCAGGGATGAAAGTGGTCTCCGGGAAAAAAAGCGGAAATGCTGATATTCTCCCATACCTTTAGCATTGTCCGGGAATCGCGAAAAAATACCGGAAGTCAGGTCTGAACTAAGCCTTGTTGTGACTGAATTATCGCCCATATCTAACAATTTCTTGCTTAGGTTTTATGGTCTAACTACATCTAAGGTCATATAAGAACGGGATTCGAACCACCGAACTGTTGTCCTATATACATCCCATCTTTTGGAATTTTGTTTAACATTGATCGGTGTATATAAGAAATCCCGGAAATCCGCGAAACCGCGGAGGTCTTTCATCTCTGATGTATGTATAGATGTATATATATATATATATATATATATATGTGTGTGTGTGTGTGTAAATATATCATATGTGTGTATGTAAGTAAAAATAAAGAATCCATGACCTTTGGTTGGTTGTAAGAATTGTACTTGATTTGTTGGTTGGTTATTGGAGTTTTACGTCCTGAGACCATCTAAGGTCATATCAAGGGCACACTCATGACAACTTTATAGTGTGCTGCCCCACTGGGAGACCAAGCCACCGGCACCATGACCCAATATCACACCCAGTCACATTATCCTGACACCCAGCCAACCAGTCCTTGGCCTATCCTAATAATGCTGAGCGCCATCCTAGGAAGCAACAAGTATAAATTGTTAAGTCATTGGGTTGACTCGACCAGGATTCGAATCCCACGATCTACCAAAAAGGGAGACGGACGCTCAACTAATTCGGCCATCCCTCACTCCCATAAGAAAAGTGGTGGTGGTCGCGGGGCATCTCAACATGGCAATCTCTTGCACTGACAGCTTTTATTTTATTTTTTATTTATTAATCTCTCCTTGACAAGTCTTAACCTCGCCCTTTTATTTTGCTTGGATAAGTTGCAGTCAATAGAAGTGTCACAGCATGCGGTGTGAGATAATATTCTGACTCCCATTTTAAAGTCACTCCCCAGTCACCCCCCCCCCCTATTATATTGTAGACCCCTCACCAAGTTTATTTTCGTAAATGCTTAATTCTTTTCTAATATGAATCGATTGCTACATTTGATTAAAGTTGCATATTCCGAGGAAAACATCCAATTTTCAAAACCAAAACAATTATGTAGCTTTGATTCTACATGCAGTACAACCCTGTTAAACCAAGCTCGGTTAAACCAAACGATCGGTTAATCCAAACTTTTTTCGGAGGCCCGGCAAAATACTACCATTTATCATATAAAAAAGTTGGTTAAACCAAAATCGGTTAATCCAAAGTATCGGCCAATCCAAACAACATTGTCGGGCCCCAGGCCACTTCCGGTACAGTTAAACCAAACTTTCATGTGGGTTTAAAGTCATCTGAGACTTTTTTATATGATAAATGGTAGTATTTTGCCAGGTCGCCGAAAAAGTTTGGATTAACCGATCGTTTGATTTAACCGAGGTTGGTTTAATGGGGATAAACTGTATATACATAAAATTCAATAATCATAGTGTCCACATACATTGTACATTCATAATGCACCCCCATTTTTGCCAAAGCCAAGTCAAAGTCAAAGCTCGGTTAAACCAATGATCGGTTAATCCAAACAAATTTCTAGGGTCCCTTCAAGTTTGGTTTAACGGGATTATACCCTATCTGATTTAGATACTGATGTATTTATTAAACATTTGTCGCCACATAGAAGGGAATACTGAGGCAATTTAATAGAACCTGTTACTGCAGAACCCTATAGTGTCAGAGTTTTGGTGTGTCTACCCAAATTGATTTAATATGTTTGCACGTCAAATATCTCAAAGGTTAGCCATTTAAAATAAAAGTTACTTCAAACTAAAGTAAGGTAGATTATAATGATCCATCTGATATATTTTTCTCAGAAAATGACAGAAACACACAAATCCTCGGACTATGGCACATTAAAATAACCACAAAGACAATAAACACATTTCTATTGTTTTTAAGCTATCTTCGATAATATACACACATGAAAATAAGTAGCTATAGATATCATGTCATTAAAATAAAGAGTCGACATATCCCTTAACCCACCACAAAGATCCATTGACCGTCAGTCACGATATCATGGGGGGAGTCACTTATTGTGCGTATATGAGTGCCTGGGGAGTCATTTTATTGTGGGACTCAGAATATTATCTCACACCGGTGTTGCAGTTTCCACGGCACACCAGTTTGTGAGGGACACTTCCATTCAAATGCATTGTCAATGGTCGTGAGCAAATCTTCATACAGAAGAAGTGAAATATCTCTACAACCACACCACCTAGAAACAAATCCCTTGGTACACATATAGAAAACATGTGTACCAAAAAGATTATATTAAATTGATAAGGGTAGGGTTCTGGATTTCTATTAATTTTGAATAAAACTAATGTTTTGCATTGCGCGTACTGTCACACTCAAGGCATTGTCAATGGTCGTGAGCAATCTTCATACAGAAAATACAGCAAAAGTGAAAGATCTCTAAAACCACACCACCTAGAAACAAATCGTTTGGTACACATATAGAAAACATCTTTACCAAAAACATTATATTAAATTTATAAGGTTAGTGACGATGCTGTTCGATTTTGACGCATGCGCAGAAGCGATGTGTCCCTCGCAAACTGGTCTGCCGCTGAAACTGCGACACCGGTTCCATTTCCATGTACTACTTACTACTTCCAGAGAACTACTCACTCGACGCGTTAGTTTCAACTAGTGTCACCTGGTGTGCAAAACACGAACTAAATGTCCCTTTCAACGGTTAGTTCAATACCAGACCACAAGGAGGCAGCACCTAACGGTGTCCCTTTAAACAAGTGTGTTGGGGGCGGGGGCATCGATTGAATTAATGAAGGCTAAAAAAACACCCCAAAAGAATCGAGTTGGTGTTAATTATATATATAATTATACTGCCATTTTTATATACTGCATAACTTTATTTTCGTCCGGTATTTATTTGGGGGAATATACATTTGATTTAACAAAGATAACTGCTTGAAACTGCAATCCAATGAAAACATTTTCAAAAGGCGTTCACCTAGATTTGATTGTACATATTTAACTTTGATACTCGTGCATTTATTAAGCATGTATTGCTGCATAGAAAGGCGTAATAAGTCAATTAATAGAAACCATTGCTACTGAAACATATAGTGCCAATGTTTTAACATGCTTGCCAAGATAAATTTGGCATGTTTTCACTTTAAATAACTTCAAAGTTAGCCATTTCAAATAAATAGTTACTCCCCACTCAAGTAGGTCATAACGATCAATGGGTTTACCTGAGAAAATAGTAGAAACTCAAAGCAACTTTGAAGCTGGATAGTCCGATGAAGCATAATTTTTAAAACCAAAACAATTATCTAGAATTGATTCTAACTTAAAGTTGTAGACACCGATGAAAACATCAAATTTTCAAAACAAAAATAATTATGTAGATTTGATGCTACATATTCAACTTAGATACTCGTGTACTTATTTAGCACGTGTTGCTGCATAGAAGGGCATACATAATAAGTCAATTAATAGAAACCGTTACTACTGAGTTTTGGCATGCTTGCCAACATTATTTTGGCATGTTTTAACGTCAAATATTGCCAAACTTAGCCATTTAAAATTCAAGTTACTTCAAACTAAGTAAAGTAGATTATAAAGATTAGTATATATTTATCTCAGAAAATAGCCAAAACTCAAAAGCATCGGACTATGCAACTTTAAGATACCGATGCACTTAATAAACATTTCTTGCAACATAGAAGGGAATAATGAGTCAATTTAATAGAACCAGTTACGGTAGAACCCTATAGTGTCATAGTATGCCAAAACTAATTTTACATGTTTGTTCTTCAAATATCTCAAAAGTTAGCCATTTGAAATAAAAGTTACTTCAAACTAAAGTAAGGTAGATTGTAACAATCAATTTACCGTATTTATCTCAGAAAAATGACAGCAACTCTAAAACATCGGACTATGCAACTGTAACATACCCGCCAAATAAACTCACAAACAAACAAACAGGTCATACTTTGTCCACATTTATTCCAGTAGGCGGCCATCTTGACTGGTCATTTTGTTTGGTGTTTCACTTCCTAGCAACATATATGGTCATTTGAGGACGGCCGGCCAGGGAACACTGTGCACTCTGTTACAGGAGAGGCCCTGGGTAAGTACTGTCTGTGGCCATGTACAAGTCGGCTTTCAAAGACAACAGATGCTTCCCGCTTAAGGACAATCGGCTTATACGTGGAGTCTAACAGATGGGCACATGGCAAATGAGGCGATGGACCGGATGTTCAGGGTCAAACTGAGAGGCTGGCTTATCCATCAGGGATGAAAGTGGTCTCCGTAAAAAAACACGGAAATCAGACCAAGACCGTGGCGCTAACAGCAAATTTCCACGAAAACGCATACTTTCCGATATAGGATTAGCACCGTCAGGGAATCGCCAAAAATGCCGGGAGTCAGGTTTCAACTGTCCTTGTTGCGACTATTATCGCCCAAACTCTTTCTTGTTTAGGTTTGATGTTCTAGCAGATCTTTCATCCCTGATCCACGGAGTCGACTAATACACAGCAACATACGGTATGTAAACAGCAGCAGTGAAATACACTGCCACTTTGCAATCTTTGGGAAACATGCTCAACTTAAATATGCCAGTTTAGTAATCAATCATATCATAAATAATGCATTGCTACATTTCTAATTAATCAATTAATGATATACATATGATGCGCTTTGATACAATATTGAATACATCAAACTTTTGAAATTCATTCAGAACCCCTCTCCTCCCGCTGATAAGCCGGGCAACTTCCAGACGTTGAACTGTTAGTGCGAATGCATCAATTGACATTATGAACCTTACCGAACCACATGTATTCGGTTTAATACTGCTACACAGCCACCGACATTTCCAAGAAGGTTCACACAAATGATATGAGCCAATGAATCAAAAGCACCAGAAATAAAAAAATATAAAATTTAAATAAAAATATAATTTCCTGAATTTCTTTCTTTCTCCCATCTGGATGCACCTACAAAAGCGAAGCTAGGCTAGAAAAAAAAAAAAGAAGAAGATATTTATTCAGTGTTCTGATTGGAAACTACCATTTTAAATCATGCTCCTTTTAAATAGATAAACAGAAATTAGCTGTCATAAATCGACAGGCGAGCCGAGGGAAAGCAATTAATTGAGAAACCGCTCGCATTAATCATCTATGAAACAATTAAGTGCGCGGCCTTAAATAAGGCCAATACAATGAGCTTAGGAATGGGTCCAATAAGTCAGGGGTGCTTCCATATAATCACACCAGGTGGCGGTGTGGTAGTTTCCACATTGGCCATGAGGCGCGCACATGCATGGAGGTGTGTGTGTGTGTGTGTGTCTGTGTGTGTGTAATTGGACTGTACTTCAATAAATAAGGATTGATATTAAAACAAAAATATAATTTCCACAATTGATGTAAGTCTTCACATATCTACAGTTTACATCTTTCAGTTTTTTGGGGGCGTTTTCCGCCAGTAGTACTAGTACCGTCTGAATTTTCAACAAATTGCAAAATTGTAATCAAACGCCTTCAATGGTGAGGACACCAACGCGAAACCCTTCTCGCAATGCGGGGATGAGAGTCAGCTACAACAAAAAGAAGGGGAAACTGGACTTCCGATAGATCTAAGCGTATAAAAGAATATGATGGGGAAATGACCCATATAGCCATGGTGGAAACAAAATCTGAAATCCGCTGAATAAACACAATCAAATTTTACTACAGATCCGCTGGAGTTTTCCCTCCAAGAGAGGATAATTTTGTTGTTAGGTATTAAAAAATAAAGAAACCGGACATGAAATTACCAACAAAAATCAAACACCAATGAGCTCTTCACATGCGTTAAACAATCTTACAATTTCAGACTATTTATTTATCTATCAAGGACATAGTAAAGCTTGTTATATTTAATGACGCATCTAGAGCACATTGATTTTTATCATCGGCTATTGGACGTCAATCATATGGCCATTCTGACATATTTCTTTGGAGGAAACCCACTGCCGCCACATTGGCTACTCTTTCTGATAAGCAGCAAGGGGTCTGTTATATGCACTTCTATCAAGGATACACTATTTTACTTCACCAGAAGCATTACAGTACAATATGTGAAAATGTTCATTGAACGTTAGCCATTGCCTAGCTTGACAATACATTTAAGCAAACCAACAAATTCTAACAGTTTTTTCAGCATTTAGAGAACAAATAAGAAAAGGCACCATCCTATTGAAAAAGCCACCGTCCCATTTGAAAAAAAAATATATCAGTATTTTCCCCAGCCAGGTACAGATCCTGTCTATAGGTGCAGAGCGTGATAAATTTCTCCTTTATCTACCAGACTCTCTGACAGCAGCTACACACATGTCCAACGTGTCACCACACATTCCGAGCACAAATTGGACTCGTCCGTCATCGACGAGTTCACGACAAATGATGAGTTGCTGTCGTCATCGCCACAGATGGACAACCAAGATAGATAGGTCGATAGTTATAGATACAGGGTTGAATTGACCAGTGCTTACAGTAGGCGTATATCATATGTACAGAATTACTTATCTTAGTGAGAGACTACACTACATATTAGATAAGGCGAGGGAGGATGCTGCATTTCAACTTTGCCTCAGAACCTGTGAGGTCACGCATCAGGTGATTTCACACCGAGTTTCCCAAGTGTTTCTCTATGAGCAACAAGCGCTGAAGCTTTGTAAACATGATACAAGACGAAGGCTAACATCAATTACATGAACCCCAGAAGAAGATGTGGGGTATTTTTGTGTTAACATTTTTTAAAAGAAGAAGCAACTACAAGGGTCCCAGCGACAAACAAAAAAATCCTGAAAAACTGTGCGGGTTCGGGGGGCATGCCCCCCCCCCCCTTCCGCGGAAATTGTTTAAAACCAATGGTCAAAATGGTTCAATCTGGCACCTACTTGGACATATGTTGGCCTTGAACTTACAACTGGGTTTAAGAATTTAAGACTAACAAATAATTAAAAGTACAAGTTTTTTCGTGGACAGGATTTCTTCCCCCGCTGATTTGGAAACCCAGTTTTCGCTGAAATCAATGATTTTGCTGAGAAATGAGATGCCTGGATATAGGGGTTGTCCACCTGCGATGAGTGCTTTGTGTAAACAGTGTACCCCCTGGGCAATACTGATTGATTACCTACATGAGAAGGATCTAATATAGATCCAACATGAGGATCCCAAAAGCAGCTTTGTGGTTCATAGATTCGCCGCTAGGGGGGGGGGGTCAGGTTTGCACACCGGAAGTCGACACTTCATCAAGCACCCATCTAAGGTTGGCCGCCCATGAGTTATAGCTTGTTGGGGTTTTATGTCCTAGCAACATATCAGGACGGGGCGGTCCATAGTTAGGAGATAGATACACAAGTTTGTTGTTTTAAGTCCTAGCAACATTTAAGGATATACACAAGTCACACAACGATCACCAAGTTAAACCAAACAATACTTCCAATTAATGATAATCATATAAAACAAATATTAAAGAAGCAGCAGAAAAACCTTTTAATTGCAAATTAAACCGGATATGACTCACACAGAGATGAAAGTTACCTCTGACACAAGAAAAAAGAGCGGAAATCTTTACCTCTGGTAACTTTTCCCCCACGTTTCTCACTAGCGGTGTTAAGTAAGTTTATGAGGGGCTATCCGCTGTTTTGCAGAAATCAGCTAAAGCGCGGAGATCTTTCATCCATGCTCGTACGACATGACGAGAGAAGGCAATAAATGTAAAACTTCACATAATGAAGTCCTGAAAGAACAGATATTGACAGATTGCATAAACGAAGACCTTGGCACCAAATTGTAGCTTAGGCGCTCTGCAAGACATCAACGGCTAGAATAAGCGAACAGAACTTTGATTCATATAGGAGGCAGCGGAAGCCTTCTATTCGGCTCACCACAAAACGACTGCGAAGGCACACAATTTTTGCAACACGATAATGGACAAATCATCGAAGAAGTCTCACTGCGAAGAAAATGAGGGCCAAATAGGCAATTGGACATCAATAACAGCCTGCTTTATTAGAATTACAACAAAAGAAAGAAAGAAAGCCAACAAAAAATCCCAAAATAATTATGACACAATCTCTGCTCCATTTGGGATTCTCTCCCCCCCCCCCCCCGCAACCACCCCGCGCGTCATGTGACATAATTGGGTCATTTTAATGGAGCTGTTACTGACAAATGATGCTGCTAGCGCCACACTCTAAATCCCCAATTGCAATAGCCAATCAAACTGAGCCTTTCTTCTAAATTCACATTTAAGGTATTAAATCTTATTTTTCCTTTTTTAATAATAAAAAATAAAAAATCACACAATCGCCTGCAAACACTCGCCACCTATCGGTGACAGGCTCTGAGTGAGCATGCGCAAAGGGAGTGCGAAAAAAACTAAAACACCCCCTGCATCTAATGAGGTTACACTTAAAGGCAACTAGGCCAGTCAGTTTCATGCAACAGCATATTGACAGATGAGAGGGTAATACAAATCTTTTTTAAAGACAGAAAAACATGAATTCTACCCCGCCTCACTTTCATGAAACAGCATATTAATAACAGATGAGGAACAAAAAAACAAAAAACAAATATATATAGAAAAGACAGAAAAACATGAATTCTACCCCCCCCCCCCTCCGACAGCCTCTCCCTTTAAGTAAAAACTGCAACTAGCACATTCAAACCAATTTTACTAATACTTCCCCGATCTCAAATTCCACAGATGTATTAAAGACTAATAATGTGTCCAGTGGGAACATCGCGCTAGTAACATGTCGGGTAAGTATTGTATATAATATAAGTGGCAAAATCCCATATATAGTATATATATAGAAGTACAAATATATATATATACACAGTGATAGAAATAAGATACATTTTTCACTTGTCCACCAGACAAGTCCCATGTGATTTTCACTTGCCTCGAGCAAGCTCTCATTTCGAATGCTGTCTTATATGAGTCAGACTCACAAAAATAGGCCAATTGGGGAAAGTTGTCGGAGTCGAGCATTGGATGTCGGCGTCCATCGGTATAATTATAGTTTAGCAGTGACATAGGTGTTGGAAAGTCTTTAAATTTATCCTGAATGTAAAGGTAGAGAAAATACAACCTTATTTGTTTCTAGGATAATTTAATATGAAACAAGGAAATGCACTACACTTTAAGAATTGCGATGCCGACATCTTAAATTGACCACCAATTTTCGTGAGGCTGACCCATATATGTTATATATACAGTAATAAGCCAAATTTTGGACTTGTCCACTGGACAAGTCTGGTGTGATTTTCACTTGTCCGTCTGAATTTTCACTTGTCCCGGACAAGTGGACAAGCTCTTATTTTGAACTCTCATATACACTGGATTTTGCCACAATATAATACATGACAATATATAATATAGTAGCAAAAATCACATATGTATGAATTTTCCACAATATTGGCCATACATATGGTTGTGTGCTAGGTGTTTTTTTCTAAAGGGGGGGGGGGATGGCAGAGGGAACAGCCTTCATGCTATTCATGCCCCGTCAATCATTTATCGACGAACCAGTAGTGCAACTCCCCCCGCGCACTAGACAACCCTTGATGGGGCTGTCTCCATGGCAACAGGGTGAGTCACCCTAAACCGTCTCCTTTGTTCACGCCGCACCTTTAGTGCCTTCTTCCACCACCAGGTGCCGCATGGCGCCACTTCACAGGCTTCCGCCCGTTTCCACCAGGCGGCAGCACAGCTGTGAGCGATGCGGTGGCAAAAGGAACTAAAAGCATTCAGAATGAGTGGCTCCAATTTCCCCTACTTCAAGTTCCATCATCACCAGACGGCTCAAAAAAGGGCCGTCTATTTAAAGCTGCATAGTCAGATGAAAATATCAAATTTTCAAAACCAAAGCGATTATCTAGATTTGATCCTGCATATCTAGCTTAGATACTGGTGCACTTGTCAATGTTAAACATTTGTCACCACATAGATATAATGGAATAACGCACCAATTTAATAGACCTGTGACTGCAGTAGCTTTGGCGTGCTTGCCAAAATTAATGCTGCGTTTTTGCACTTCAAATATCTCAAAAGTTAGCCATTTAAAATAAAAATTTATTTCAAAGTAAAGTAAGGTAGATTATAATGATCAACTTAATGTATTTATCTCAGAAAATGACAGAAACTCAAAACCACTGACTATTCAACATTAAGTGCAGACACCGCTAGACACAGTTTCATATTAGATGATGGACAGGACCGACATCAAGTGACTTTATGGACGCTTCAGACAACACCTAACTGACACCAAAACCGCACCAGCCATCCTCACCAGGATGTCGGAGACGACGTGGGAGCCTCTGGCCAGGTTCTACCGTCAAAACAGAGACACAGAGACTGCCGGAACTCCAGACCCAGTTTCTGCACAGGGGGGTGGGCTAGCAGGCTTGTGCCTCGTCTGCCCTGCCCAAACACGATGCGACGCTTAACTGCCAAGGCATCCTCGCCGCCATGACCCCGGGAGGATGAAGACCTGTGATGGGGCCCTTACAAGATCCACTTTGTGTTCTCCGAAGGCCGCTCCTTCCTTCACCCGCCTAAGACGGAACATCAACTATGAAACAAACCCTAATCAATATGGGGCAGCTGGCTCCCAGCAGCGCCCATACTAACATTGCAGCCAGTTGCAACCTTCAGTCGCCCAAGTGACTGAGAACCACCCAGACGGTACCAGCGTAGACACAGCAGTTCACACAGTAAGGCAAAGCATCTCTCCACTGGAAAAAGATTACGCTCAGCAGCGCGTACACAAAATGGCCATGCCAGTTGACAATGGGGTAAAAAATCTGACTCTGGTAGCCTAGCGATACTTTCTTTGTACAAAAATAAAGCTTTCAAAATAGGTTCTGACAGCACTTTTTGGTCGTAGTCGAACTTAGAAATGGAAATGTTCTTTTGTTGGTATGGGAATGAATAGACCTTTTTCACATAGTGTGCGCAATGAGGTAGCCACTCGACAACATTGGTTCTTGTTACTGCCATCAGAGGGCGGGTTAGTTGTAGAAAAACTATGAGACCTTTTCCGCAGAGCAAGCTACCCAGATCATTAGGTCTGCCACTGACGTCAAAGAGTGGGTCGGTGGTGGAAATCGTCTATTGGCAATGTCACAGGGCACGCTAAGTATTCAGTGGGTCACTCTACAGTGGTGGAAATCAAATCATCCAAAACCGTTTCCGCAGAGCAAGCTACCTAGGTTATTAGTTCCGCCACTGTCGTCAAAAGGTGGGTCGGTGGTGGAAATCCTCTACAAGACCGTTTCCGCAGAGCAGGACTACCCAGATTATTGTTTCCGCCACTGTCGTCAAAAGGTGGGTCGGTGGTGGAAATCCTCCTACCCAGATCATTAGGTCTGCCACGCACATCAAAGGTTGGGTCGGTGGTGGAAATCGTCTATTCGCAATGTCACAGGGCACGCCAAGTAGTGAGTGGGTCACTCTACAGTGAGCGACCCTTGTGTAAATATACGCTGCAGCGAACTAATAAGGCGTCTCCAACATTCATCGGTGCTTTCGACAATTACAAAAATTATATTCACTCTTTTACTGCCAGCCTCAATCATCAGTCGCAATTTTTTGTTTTGGTTTCAAATTTAATAGAAATTCAGCTCAATTTCGGCGGAAGCTACATCAACAAGCTTTCGAAGAGGATTTCAGATTTCTAAATGCTTTACTTAGATTATTATTATTGTTATTATTATAATAATGATTTCACCTGTTACATCATAATTGGAAATTCAAACAATTCACATGGTCTACCAATAATATAAAAAAATAAAAAGAATAAAAAAAAGACCCATCTCCTGAAAACACGAAAATACACACAAAAGGAGATCTCCTTTAAAAAAAACACCAAAAATCCTACCAGAGCAAGGGTGGTTGCAAGTCATAGCTGAACACATATAAATTGAAGAATATGAATTAAATACAAATCCTAGTTTTGATCGATCTGAAGTAATTTGGTATTGGGAATTAGCTGCAATGTCTGCCTGAGTTAGCAGTTACATAACATGATTAATATGACAACTGAATACTTCTAGTAATGATATTAACTGTCAGTCCCTCATTAAGTATCCTTCGTAGGCTAAAGCTGCATAGTCCAATGAAAGCGACAACTTTTCGCAGCCAAAAACAATTATCTAGATTTTATCCGAGATATCTAACGTAGATACCGGTGCACTCAAAAAACATTTATTGCTGCATAGAAGGGAATACTAAGTCAATTTAACGGAAGCCACCACTGCCAAAGCCTATGATGTCCACCATTTTGGTGTGCATGCCAAAATTAATATTGGCATGTTTTCACATTAAGATATTTCCAAATTTGACCCTTTGAAATGAAAATTACTTCAAAGTAAAATGAAAGTTACATCATACTAAAGTAAAGTAGACCCGAATGATTCGCCATGCACCCACCTCTACCAATTTGGATTTCCACCGCTGTGTATAACTTACAGCATCAAAGGCCAGTTGCTCTCATGCCATGTCTATGTTGTGTGGGAGTTAAAAATCCCTTGGGTCTGTAAAAGTGAAGGCTCGGTATTTCTATCGACCAACTGTCAAATGGTGACAACAAGACTGTTCAGACTTATCCATGATAGGTAGTATAAATCATTAAGAAAAAAATGATCACTAATATATTTATCTAAATGATTCGGCAGGAAGTCAACTCCATCGGACTGTACAACTTTAAGTTTAAATACGGACAAAACATAGGATTATACGATATTTACCTTAGTCAATGCAATTTGATTGTTACTTGTATGTATATTCCATTCATGAACACAATTACAACAATAACCATTATTTCACGCATTACTGGATACAAACATAATAAACCATCATACTGCTTCTTTGCGGAATTTGCAACGTCTCGAACCGCCATCTTCACTACAATTAATGAACACATCACGGATTTTACAATGTTTGTGAACTGGTTGTTTTGTCCAGTAATTGTTTACCAGACAGCAAAGAGCATGCGTGGACAGCAAGCATACGACTGCGCAGTGCTGCTCAGCGTGTCGCTGTGGGGTTACATTTGTGTCACTGCAGTGCTGTTTGTGTGTTGCTGCACAGTGATGCTTGTGTGTTGCTGCACAATGGTGCTTGTGTGTCAGTGTGCTGTTTGTGTGTTGCTGTAGAGCACTGTTTGTGTCACTGTGTAGTGCTGTTTGTGTGTCGCTGAACAGTGCTGTTTGTGTCACTGCGCTGTGCTGTTTGTGTCACTGTACAGTGCTGTTTGTGTCACTGCGGTGTGCTGTTTGTGTCGCTGTACAGCGCTGTTTGTGTGTTACTGTGTAGTGCTGTTTGTGTGTCAATGCAGTGGTGTTTGTATGTCAGTGTGCTGTCTGTGTGTCAATGTACAGCGTTGTTTGTGTCACTCTGCAGTACTGTTTGTGTCACTGCAGTTTGCTGTTTGTGTGTCGCTGTACAGCGTTGTTTGTGTGTCACTGTGCAGTGCTGTTTGTGTGTCACCATGGTGTGCTGTTTGTGTGTCGCTGTACAGTGCGGGTTGTTGCACAGTGTAGGTTATTGCAGTGCGGGTTCTTCCACAGTGCTGTTTGTGTCACTGCACAGTGCTGTTTGTGTCACTGCACAGTGCTGTTTGGGTCACTGTTCAGTGCGGGTTGTTGCAGAGTGCAGGTTGTTGCACAGTGCTGTTTGTGTCACTGCAGAGTGCTGTTTGTGTCACTGCACAGAGCTGTTTGTGTGTCACTGCACAGTGCTGTTTGCGTGTCGCTCTCCAGCATTGTAAGTCTTGTCACTAAGTAGTGCACTTCTGGTTGAGTTGCGGTGGTGTGATGCTGTGGCGGTGTCAGCCTTCACGTAATCCCATACGCAGGTCGTCTGACAGGGTGGTCCATGGCAATTTCAGCTGCAAATGAGAAAAATCATATAAAACCTCTTTATTGACTCATCTAAAAATATCAACAGCTTGACACTGAGTGATGGCTATTCATCACCAAGCCTGCAAGAACGGCTAGGTGACACGAGGAGAATCAGATATTACTATTATTAGGTGCTTTGTGCAATAAACTACTCTGGAAATACAGGGTCCGAGTTCCGCTGGTCCCTCAGTTGTTTGTTTGTTGTTTTACATCCTAGCAACATCTAAGGTCATATGAGGACGGGTACCGACTTGTGACAGTGCGCACTCATGGCGACTTTATAGTGCTACCCCACTGGGAGACCAGACCACCAGCACCATGACCTGATATTCCACTCAGTCACATTACCCTGATACCGAGCCAACCAGTCCTTGCCCTATCCTAATAATGCAAAGCACCAGGCTAGAAAGCGACAAGGATCAATTTTTAAGTCTTTTGTTTGACTCAACCAGGGTTAGAACTCACAAATCCATGGGTTCGGATCCCTCGATCTCCCAAAACAGAAGATGGATGCTCAACTCATTCGGCCATCCTGTCTGGTCACAATCGGGCTAATCAACTTAAACTTTTCACGCCTTTCACTTAATTGGATGATTGAACTCACTGCTTGTAGTCTTTAAAACTCTCCGAACATCCTCGGCCCAACCTATCAGGCCATTTGCGTGTTGACCGGCTTGTTGTTGTTGACTCCGTTGACACCGTTTGCTGTGCGGCTTGCTGGTGGCGGTGGCGCTTCGCCCTTCGGACGCTGGTGTTGCATCTGCTGCTGTTGCTTCATCTCCGCTTGCATACGTGCCAGCATCTCTTGCATCCGCCTCAACTGAAAGGCGAAGTTCACATATTAATAAGACGCAATTAGCAGTGAATACCACATGGACCCATGTAGGCATCCAGAACAGGTCAGCTTATATTAGACAATTAACATTAAACATAAAGGTTGGTTTATAGTGCTGCCCCACTGGGAAATCAGGCCGCCAGCACCATGATCCAATATCCCCCTCAGTCACATTATCCTGACACTGAGCCAACCAGTCCTTGCCCTATCCTATTAATGCCGAGCGCCAGGCTAAGAAGTGACAAGCATAAATTTGATAAGTCATTGGTTTGACTCAACCAGGAACACCCGCATGCAAGGCTTGCGCTTTACCGATTCAGCCACCGCGCGCGTTCCTGGGAGCCGAGATAGGCTAATGATTAAGACAATCTCCCCGAAGTGGCAGAAATGGGGTTTGAGTCCTTTTCCAGGAATGATGTTTCCATTTCTTTGCGCCCCCCTCTAGAACACTAGCTTAAAACAAGATGGCGAATAGTAGAGCGTAGTCTTCCCGTGTGGAAGGTCGGGAGTTTGAAACCAGGCCATGTCAAACCAATGACATACAGATAGTAGTAGCTTAGGCCCAGAAGCATAATAACCTCTGCAGCATCACATCGAAATACGATATATCCCTTTTATATCACATCACCAAACGCTGACCGAATTGAGTGCCATTCTCTCTGTAAGCAGATTATCTAAATAGGGTCAGGCAAGCACTGCTATTTTGTCATTTGATTAAAGCAGAATCAATTTGACTACAACAACCCACAAAATAACCATATAGGACATGCCAACCTGGGAAGCGAACACCATGCACTTCCCTGCCGCATTTGTATAATCAGTCATTAATTTGACGCGTCTTATAACGGTACTTATACTTGTAAGTTGTATCATACGCGCCGGATTCGCATAACCACTTACCTCGTTCTCCTTTTCTTGAAGCGCATGCTCCTTTTCGGACAACTTTTGCTCCTTTTCCGACTCTATCTTACTGCTGCGAGGAGTTCTGGAAAACACGCCCAAAGCGAAAAGAATGAATCACACATGTACATCACCATGAGGCTTTTCCTTCTTACAGCTGTCATTAATCATCTGAAAAGGGGAGGAATCCATTAGCGTAAGTGTATTTAAGTAGTTTTAAATGAATCCGCGTACTCATGGTAGCCAAGATGCTCAAGCGGCTTCCACGGATGTAATGAGAGAGAGACGGCCCAATGTGGCTTTAGAAGCAGAATGAATGAAGCTCCATATGGCATGCATAACAAATAAAGCTTACTAACCCTGGTTAACTACCACAAGGAGGCCAAAGAATTATCAACATTTCTTTTTCTAAAAGCCGTACAAAAGGTGACCCTTTCCACAGTCTATAGAGGGAATAAAGGTGTATTTTGGTGTATTTTTAAAATGCTGGTACATCCTGAAGAATATGTGCATTTCTTTTATGACAAACTGAAGACAACAATGACTGGCATATTCTTGTGTGGAATAAATCAGTTTAAAGCTGCATAGTCCGATGAAACATCAAATTTTTAAAACCAAAATAATTATTTACATTTGATTTGCCACATCTACACAGGTGTAAATATTAAGTATTTGTTGCCACATAGAAGGGAACACTGAGTCAATTTAATAGAACCTGTTACTGAAGAAGCTCATCGCATCACTTTTGTCATGCTTGCCGAAATTAATTACACGTTTGCACTTCAAATACCTTAAAAGTTAGCCATTTAAAATAAAAATTACTTCAAACTAAAGTAAGGTAGATTATAACAATCAATTTAATATATTTATCTAAAAAGAAATGACAGAAACTAAAAACCATTGAACTATGTAACCTTAAAAAAAGAAGAAATTGTCTTTCAATGTAATCAGTTTTGGCAATTGCCAAAAAAAAAGTTGTTTATCCTAATCCCCCTCCAAATAAACTCTTCTATACGACTTGGAAAGTATTAAGCATGCTTAACAAACTTACAAGAAAGTTCATGATATTATTCACGGTTATTTTATTTTCATGCAGTCTTCCTTGTTCACCGCAGAATCCAGTGTACAAAGGGACCATCCAAGGTTATCGACATTTCCACGTTGGAAGCATACAATGGGGGGGGGGGGGGGGCGGATATCAGTAATTACGACTATTATCGTTGAATAAATACTGATATTTAATTTATACTAACAGTGTAAATTAAATTGGGTTAAAATGTTGATCTGTACTACTTTGGGGGCAGAGGGGTGTCTGGAAAGTAGTACTCTTTGTATGACCGTGAACATGTTGACAACTTGAGATAGCCCCTCCGTAAGATGCCAAGCAGGTCAGCAGCCCTGACTGTATAGCCAATATAATATTAGGGGCAGAATCATTTTAAGATGCTACAGTTTACATCTTCAGAACTAGCTTTCATATGAACAAAAAAAAAAATATATATCATCGGTTTAAAGTGTTTAAACATTTTGCGTCTATGGACAGTAAAAACAGAAAAATTAAATAAAATTATGACAGTAGACTTGCAGTTGGCGTCTTTTAAGTCATGCGGGCATATTGTTAAATGAACACAATAAACACAAACAGTAGAACAATATTTACAACTAACACAAACGAGGTTCATTGATGATATTTGTCAAAACGGTTATCCGTGTTTATCTCGGTCTTTCTAAACTAAGTTCGGGGATATTTTCAAAAGAAGTCAGTTAATTATATCTGAGGTTAGCATAATATAACAAAACATTTGGGGTACTCAACTATGACAGGTGATTCAAGCACACTTGTGAAAACCTTTATGATATATTAAAGATTAAAACTCGCAAACCAAAGGATAGACAATCATGAAATAAGAAACGCAATCTGTGAACAAAGTGAAGTATTGCATCGAAAACAGGTCACTGTACAACTTATTTTTCTAGGTTGTGCATGATTAGGTTTATGCTTTAAATATTAAATAAATGTTAATGTGCTTCTTGACTAAATGCTTTTAGTTAGATATCCCCCCCCCCCCCCCCCCCCATCACTCCCATCTTAATTTGGGTATTCCCAGTTCCGCTGGTCCCTCAGTAGGGACTGAGGCTGAGACGCAGCATGCCGGGTCACAGCGACAGCTTACATGGTGGAAGGCGGCAGGGGAGGAGGTGTATACACATACACTCTGACGCAGGAAGCGGTACTTTATCTCATTTCACAATTTCACACCAATTTACATGGCAAAATAAATGTATGGCAATAACCCGACCAAGTTTAGTTATCAGGAGGGGTATAGGTTCCATGAGAGTTTAAAGCATAGGGGGCTATAGTGACGGAGACGGCTGGGTGGGGCACCAACCCCAACTTCCAGCTGAAGTTGTGACCCGGCGCGTCGAGTCACAGCTTAAGTCCTTACTGAGGGACCAGCGGAACCTGGAATACCCGGCATGCTGGTCACCGCTTCAGTCCTTATTGAGGGACCAGCGGAACCTGGAATACCCGGCATGCTGGGTCACAGCTTCAGTCCTTATTGAGGGACCAGCGGAACCTGGAATACCCAGCATGCTGGGTCACAGCTTCAGTCCTTATTGAGGGACCAGTGGAACTCGGACTAGCCGCCGCATTGGGTCACAGCTTCAGTCCTTATTGAGGGACCAGCGAAAATGGAATACCCGGTGCGTTGGGTCACAGCTTCAGTCCTTATTGAGGGACCAGCGGAACCTGGAATACCCGCTGCATTGGGTCACAGCTTCAGTCCTTATTGAGGAACCAGCGGAACCTGGAATACCCGGCATGCTGGGTCACAGCTTCAGTCCTTATTGAGGGACCAGCGGAACCTGGAATACCCGCTGCATTGGGTCACAGCTTCAGTCCTTATTGAGGAACCAGCGGAACCTGGAATACCCGGCATGCTGGGTCACAGCTTCAGTCCTGATTGAGGGACCAGTGGAACTCGGACTACCCGCCGCATTGGGTCACAGCTTCAGTCCTTATTGAGGGACCAGCGGAACCTGGAATACCCGGTGCGTTGGGTCACAGCTTCAGTTCTTATTGAGGGACCAGCGGAACCTGGAATACCTGCCGCATTGGGTCACAGCTTCAGTCCTTATTGAGGGACCAGCGGAACCTGGAATACCCGGCATGCTGGGTCACAGCTTCAGTCCTTATTGAGGGACCAGCGGAACCTGGAATACCCAAATTCACTTGAATCCGTCTCGTATGATTAGAATGGAAAACTCGAAATCAATAGCCTTTTGCTTCCATCAAAACTTAAATATGGTAATTATAGAAAAATACAGTGCACCATCGGTAAAAATGTACCCCGCTAAACCGGACATCAGATAAACTGGACGAAAACAGAGTTAACACTTTTAATTGTTAATGTCATGCATTTTAAAATTATTTAAAATATTAATATAATATAGATCTGTTTTATATAGTTATATGACGCTTACAGTACTTTCTATAATCTTGTTACTGTGTATCAAATTCAGGGTATAGTGTACACATTTCCAATATTGCATACATATACAAAAATAACCGGTTAATTTGGACAATCGGCTAATAGTAATACGGACACACTTGCCCCAATTAGTACATTTTAACGAGGGTGCACAGTACTTTATTTACATCCCGGTTGCCTAAACTATGACTTTTCTTTCATTTATGCAACAACAGCAACAACAACAAAACAACACCGAAAATGGCGATTGTGCTGCAGACTATTACTATCTAACAACTTTCCATAATACACAACAACATCAATATTTTCTCCATATCTCCCTGAACATGCCAACACTTTATATCGGCATTTTGACTAAACTCAAAACCCACCAAAGATGTGGATTTACATGCCAACCAATTGCCACCCCCGAATTTTTAATGTTGCAAATTCTCTTAAAAATGGAAATTTTGCGGTTAAGAGGAAGGGCGGGTTTTTTATGAGACGGAGTGAATAAAATGCCCGGTTTATTTTATTATGAGTCAAAACCAGTCATGCTTAGGGGTCCTTCACAATTATCAACATTTTCACAAGCGTTCAAACCATAGGTTGGGGATGGGGTCGGGGTTTTAAGACCCACTGTATGCTATTGTTGTCTGTGTGCTGGAGTTTTACGTCCTGGCAACATCTAAGGTCATATCAGGACGGGTGCCGACTTGCGACAGTGCACCCTCATGGTGACTTCATAGTGTTGCCCCATAGTGTTGAAACCAGGCTGCCGGCAGCATGACCCAAGTTCCCACTCGGTAACATTATCCCGATACTGAGCTAACCAGTCGTTGACATATCCTATTAATGACGCGCGCCAGGTTAGGTAGCGCCAAGTATAAATTTTGTAAGTCATTAGTTTGACTCGACCGGGAATTCAACTTCCGACCTTCCACATGGGAAGCCTGCACTCTACTGATTCAGCTACCGTCACTACTTTCAACGCATACACTCAACTTAGCAGGTTGTTCTTTTTTTAGTAACTTACAAACTGGGCACAGAGCGATTGGGTTAACTGGTCACGTGGTCTTAAATGGGCACACCTCATTGGTCAGTAAGGATATGACGACACCAGAGCCAAGGCACAATACATCGAGACAACAACCATGTCAGGAGCATGTGTCGTAGACATGAAACAATTTGCTTACCATTTTGATAATTTGAACAATTCCCCACGATAACGAAGATCGAGGAGCAAAAAAAGAGAGGAAAACAGACAAAAACATCAGGCACGAGAATGTCTAGAGTTAGTCTAGTGCTGCTTTTTAAAGCTTAAATGCTAACCTATTGTCAATTAAACTTCAGTTAATTATCCCTCATTAGTAAAGCCCCTGTCACACTATGGCTTGCGACCACACTGCGACCATTTTGGACCGAAGAACCCGGTTCTTTTGACCTCCTTGCAACCAACACAATGGTCGCTGACGACCATGCGACCAAATTGGTTGCAAGGAGGTACTTAGTGCAGGAGTTGCAACCTTCTTGCGACCAGAATGGTCGCAAGCAGGTCAGCAAACATTGCTTTGGTCACAAGGAAGTAAAAATATTTAAGGACCATTTTGCGACCTCTTTGCGACCAACCTTTATTTTGTTGTCGCAAAATTGTCGCAAGCAGTAGTGTGACTGGGGTATCAGGCACATGACATTGTGATTGCTGACAGCGGTAACATCTATGGACCTCTTGCAAGTTGACGCAAAGCATTGTGTCAGTGACCATCAACAATATGTGGTAAATTTTAACACGCGTTTGTAATTTGCATATTCAGTATACAATAGGTTGGTTGGTTGTTGGAGTTTTATGTCCTGGCAACATCTAAGGTCATATCAGGATGGGTAACAACTTGTGACAGTGTGCACTCATGGCAACTTTATAGTGCAGCCCCACTGGGAAATCAGGCCACCAGCACCATGACCCGATATCCCACTCAGTCACATTATCCTGACACTGAGCTAACCGTTGATTGATTGGTGGTTGCTTTACGCCGTGTCAGCAGCATAGCCCATATTCACCTTGAGAAATGTTTGTTTTTTGTTCAAACCATTGCTTTTACATGTAAAATCAGACAATCAATTATGTGCCAATAGACACTCATTAAATTAGAAAGCTCACAATCATATATGAGCTAACCAGTCATTGCCCTATTCTATTAATGCTGAGCATCAGGGTAGGAAGCGATAAGTATCAATTTTATAAGTCATTGGGTTTGACTCGAACAGGAACCAAACTCATGACCTTCCACATGAGAGGCCCGCGCTCTACTGATCCGGCCACCACGTCCGGTAAAACAGTAGGTAAATGCAGTATTAATATCACATGGAACCAAGTGGAACAGAGTACTGCTGGAACTAGCACTAACGGGGAAAGGGATATTGCTGGAACCAGCGGGAGCAGAGTACTGCCGAAACTAGCACCAGTGGGAAAGTATTGCTGGAATCAGCAGCAACAAAGTAGGCCTACTGCCGAAACTAGCACTAATGGGAAAGTAGTGCTGGAACCAGCAGGAACAGAGTACTGCTGAAATTAGCACTAATGGTGAATATTGCTGGAACCAGCAGGAACAGAGTACTGCTGAAATTAGCACTAACAGGGAATATTGCTGGAACCAGCAGGAACAGAGTACTGCTGAAATTAGCACTAACAGGGAATATTGCTGGAACCAGCAGGAACAGAGAACTGCTGAAATTAGCACTAACAGGGAATATTGCTGGAACCAGCAGGAACAGAGAACTGCTGAAATTAGCACTAACGGGGAATATTGCTGGAACCAGCAGGAACAGAGTATGCTGAAATTAGCACTAACAGGAATATTGCTGACCACAAACAAATGAAATTAGCACTAACAGGGAATATTGCTGGAACCAGCAGGAACAGAGAACTGCTGAAATTAGCACTAACGGGGAATATTGCTGGAACCAGCAGGAACAGAGAACTGCTGAAATTAGCACTACAGGGAATATTGCTGGAAACCAGCAGGAACAGAGAACTGCTGAAATTAGCACTAACAGGGAATATTGCTGGAACAGCAGGAACAGAGAATGTGAAATTAGCACTAACGGGGAATATTGCTGGAACCAGAAGGAACAGAGAACTGCTGAAATTAGCACTAACGGGGAATATTGCTGGACCAGCAGAACAGAGTGCTGCTGAAATTAGCACTAACGGGGAATATTGCTGGAACCAGCAGGAACAGAGTACTGCTGAAATTAGCACTAACGGGGAATATTGCTGGAACCAGCAGGAACAGAGTACTGCTGAAATTAGCACTAACGGGGAATATTGCTGGAACCAGCAGGAACAGAGTGCTGCTGAAATTAGCACTAACGGGGAATATTGCTGGAACCAGCAGGAACAGAGTGCTGCTGAAATTAGCACTAATGGGGAATATTGCTGGAACCAGCAGGAACAGAGTACTGCTGAAATTAGCACTAACAGGGAATATTGCTGGAACCAGCAGGAACAGAGTACTGCTGAAATTAGCACTAACAGGGAATATTGCTGGAACCAGCAGGAACAGAGAACTGCTGAAATTAGCACTAACGGGGAATATTGCTGGAACCAGCAGGAACAGAGAACTGCTGAAATTAGCACTAACAGGGAATATTGCTGGAACCAGCAGGAACAGAGAACTGCTGAAATTAGCACTAACAGGGAATATTGCTGGAACCAGCAGGAACAGAGAACTGCTGAAATTAGCACTAACAGGGAATATTGCTGGAACCAGCAGGAACAGAGTACTGCTGAAATTAGCACTAACGGGGAATATTGCTGGAACCAGCAGGAACAGAGTGGTGCTGAAATTATCACTGTACTGCTGAAATTGGCACTAACGGGGAATATTGCTGGAACCAGCAGGAACAGAGTGCTGCTGAAATTAGCACTAACGGGGAATATTGCTGGAACCAGCAGGAACAGAGTACTGCCGAAACTAGCACGAGCAGGGTAGTATTGCTATTATATACCATTCATATATAATCTCATATGGGTTAACAACTTCTAACCACTTCAAAACATAGATACCTTGATCGCGACTACTTAATTATTTCGTCTGTCGAACAAGCGCTAGCAAAGTGAGAACAGTTCAAATGGCAGTTCTGGTCTTGTCATCGCTATTCCCAGAGTGCATTCATTGCGAGTCATTTCCCAACAAAGTAGCAAGAGGTTCATATAAAGAAAGCGCTGTTGTTCATACTGAACAGGAAAGACCGAACAACAACAATCGTAGTTCTGTCAGCAGTCACAGTTCCATCATCATACCTATAAACCCACCTAGTTTGATAAGGTGAAGCTTATATCTCAAAATTATATACACAAATAAATAATGACAACTCCGAACATATTAATTTTACAAAAGAAAATCTGTACAGCAAGAGATTCCTATTACGTACAAGGATTGCATTGCAAAGGGAATTGTCAATGTGGGATTATGAGTGCACATGCAAATGTACAAAGGTGAACTGGTGATGCTTCTGCAGGCTCAACACAGTCTGGACATCTATTGATGTGATGCACTCTACAGACAAGTGATGCACTCTATGCACACGTGATGCACTCTACATACATGTTATGAACGCTATAAATATGTAATATATTCTATAGACATATAATACACTCTTATTCAAGTTATTGACATGTTAGGTAGTCCATAGATATGTATTGTACTCAAGACATGTAATGCAGTCTATAGACTTGCAATGTAGTCTATAGATATGTAATGTACTCAATAGACATGTAATGTATTCTATGTACATGTAATGTAGTCTATATACATGTAATGTAGTCTATAAACATGTAATGTAGTCAATAGACATGCAATGCAGTCAATAGACATGTAATGTAGTACATAAACATGTAATGTCGTCCTTAGACAAGTAATGTAGTCTGTAGACATGTAATGCAGTCTATCGACATGCAACATACTCTATAGACGCGTGTGCATAAACTTGTATAACAAGTTCAAATGACCAGTAATTAAATGAGAAATATTTGGCACAATCACAAATTAGAAATTCAAGTTCACTGGGGTCACACTTATCTTAGTTACACTTAAATTGAAGGAAGGAAATCGGTTACACACAGAAATTGCTTTTAAAATAAAATAATAAAATCAATAGTTTTACAGAAAAAAAGAATTCCATGATATGGAATATGGATTTTACTCTGTATTTATTCATAATAAAATAAAAGGAATGAGAAGAGAAGAATCCATCCAAGAATAAAACACGATTCAGTAAGTCTAAGCAATTGATTCCTGTTCACCAATAAACAAACATGGATTTAATTAACAAGGACTAATAATGCAGAAGTGTGGCAATCTGGGGGAAAAGACATGAACGCGCCACCTGACACTAACATGAGGTCATGTGACATTCAGACAACAGAACGCAGCCAACGAAGGTTTGAATATAAACAAGCTGCACATGTTGCTGGCAATATTGGAGCGCTGCAACAAATCATTAAACAACAAATACTGTTAAAGCTGCATAGTCCGATGAAAAACTCAGTTTTAAACCGAAAACAATATCCTAGATTTGATTCTACATACCTAACCTGGATACTCGTGCACTTATTAAACATTTGTTACCACGTAGAAGGGAATATTGAAGCAATTTAACAGAACCTGTTACTACATAAGCCTACGGTGTCAGAGTTTTGGCATGCTGGCCGAAATTCATTTAGCATGACTGCACTTAAAATATCTCAAATATTAGCAAATTAAAATGAAAGTTACTTCAACCTGAAGTAAAATAGGTTTATATTTATGACAAACTCAAAACCATCGGAATATGCAACTTTTTAAAGTAAGGAGCAAAATTATGGGTACAACATCAGGTACAATTCATGATTTTATATATATGGTGCTAAGCAATATGGGACAAAACTTTGTCCATTGTAACAATTAACATACTATCTGCTTATGTATTTGGTCAGGATAAACTGATTTGTTTTTTACATGGTGTTTCATAATCCCAATAGAATACATATTGATTTGAAGCAAATGACCTTGTATTTTCAGTGTAACCGTTTCTGTGCTGTTTTGTTTCAATCGTTACAATGGACAAAAAAAGAAAAGTTATCACCTTTTGAGACAGGCTCATATATAGATTAGTTAGACGAATCTTACCTGGGTATAGATGATGGATAACTATTGTTTTACCGAGGTAGGAGCCTCGGTTAGACGTGGGCGAGGGAGAAGGAAGCAGTGGCGGTTGAGGTACCAGCATTTTAACCTACTTATTCAGGATAAAAATGATCTTTCAATACAATGGATACTATGATTTTCCCGTAATGGTACACCAACGGGATAGACGTGGCAGGGCGTGGTGGGTGGGCCCTAGCCCACGTCTACCCGAGGCTTATACCTTGGGAAAACAACAGTTATCCATCATCTATACCCAGGTAAGATTCGTATAACTATACTATTTTACCTCGGTATACAGCCTCAGGCTAGCCTCAGGCTAGGGAGACCTTTACATAATTCATTTTTATCCTTAATATCATCCATTCTTATTATAATATTCAACATTTTTGTTCTCACCTATTCTTGTTAGTTGGCGAGCAGGCGCTTTGCAATGCCGGTAGGCTTTTCTAGTCGTTTGTTGTAATGCTAGTCGCTTGTTGTATTGTTTTGCAACAACGACTTAGCCGTCTTCCAGTCCTGCATGCGCTAGTTTCTTTCACAGAAATACCCTTGCACTGTGCCTTGGAGTCCATGGCTCCTCTAGTTGAGTGGGGGGTGGAGATGTTGGATGAGTATTTGCTCGTATCCACTCCAGCCAATTTCAACACCGTAATTGTCCATCTGGCAAGGGTGTCTCGTGAAATTGCCTTATGTGGCTTTATAAAGCTCACTAATAGCTGTTGTGATGCACGTAAATCTTTTGTTTTAGATATATAAGCCCGTATGGCTGACACAACACATAATTTCCGATCACTCGGAAAACAGTCTAAGTGAACCGTAGATAAAGGGTCACCTAACGTGTCCGATTTAAGCAATTGTGCTAAAGCAAACGTAGCTAGTTTCTTGTCTATTTCTAATCCAGTTAAAGACAAAGCAACAATGGTCTGTCCTCTGTGTCCGGTTACTAATAATAACAGGACCGCGACCTTAAAACCTAATTGTTTTAAATCTAACCACGAGTTGTGAGGCCAAGCCTGAAACAATTTAAATACTACAGACACATCCCAAAACCGACTATACTTTGGTTTTGGAGGATTCCTTTGATAAATTGAATGAAGTAGATATCCAAGAACATAATGTTTTCCAACTGTTTCGCCATCAATTCTCGGTAATATGATTGATAACGCACATCTTGCCGCATTAATCGACCCAAAGGATAGTCCCTCATCCTCTAGAGAACGAAGAAAACGAGCTACTTGTGAAATTGTTGGATTTGTTGGCTTATCTTTCATTAACAAACAATGTACACCCCATTTCTTTAAATAGGATGTGTACATTTTGACAGTTCCTGGCCTCCAGGCATCAGCTACTATCCTATTCTCAGTAATTTTGTCCAATCCAAATTGCCGCAGCTGGTTCCTTAGAAAAGGAATGCCAATAGGGGCGTCGTTGACACGTTGCCGTGAACCACTAGCGGTCCGTGGTGTGTCAGATTCCCGAGTTTTCTTGGGAATCGTATATGTTCTTTTGCCAGTTGTGAAACTGCTGGCAGCCAAGGTTGCGTGTCCCAATCGGGCACCACCAGTATAGCATGTGTCCTTTCCAAACCGAGTTTCCTGACAACTCGGCTGATAATGCTAAATGGTGGGAAAATATAAAAATAATTATTTTCCCAGATAATAGCAAATGCATCTACTTTCCAAGCCTCCGGTTCAGGATGCCAAGAAACATAACAAGGTAATTTGTTATTATTTCGTGATGCAAACAAGTCAACTTTAGGTGTACTGCATTTTTCACAAATGAAGTTAAACAAAGGTGTAGAGAGAGACCATTCTAAATGGTCATGGAAATTTCTACTTTTATGGTCTGCAAGTGTATTTTGTGACCCTGGAATATGCGCTACAGTCAGCCAGACTTGTTGAGCCTGTGCACAGTTCCAAATCAGTTTAGACAACTGATTGCAAGGCTTTGATTTGGTTCCACCCATGTTACGAATATATGCCATGGCAGTAGTATTATCAGTTAGTATTCTAACTTGTGATTTATGTATCTTTACTAAACTAAATAAGCCCAGATAAATAGCACGCAATTCTAGCGCCTTAATATGGTCTGATTTTTCATCATCAAGCCATCTACCTCCTGTTGTGACCCCATCTCGATGAGCTCCCCAACCTTCTAACGAAGCATCAGTAGTAATTACCGTATTAGGTTCCGCCATGCGGATTGGATTTGGTGAACTTGCTACGTGTTGCATCCACCATGCAATATCCTGTAGCCCTTCTTGCGAAATAAACATCTTTCGCTCAAAATTCCCTTTAGTTCGTGTTAACGCAATTTTTAAAAATCTATTTCTAGAGATTTAATATGGGCCTTCCCGTATAGAATAGCGGGCGCATACGATATCATTATCCCAATAAGGACTGCGACCTGTCTAATTTTAGGTTTTGGTAACTTAATAAGCTGGGTCGCTGTATTCATAAACTTAATTAGTTTTTGTTCTGTTATCGACACTGTAAGAGACTGTGTATCCAGAATAAACCCTAAACATTAGAGTTGTTTTGTTGGTTTAAACACTGACTTTTGTGGATGTAAATAAAACCCCAATTTAGTAAGTAATGCACATAAATCCAAAACTGCATTCACACAATCAATTTGTGTTGATGCTATAATAAAGGAATCATCTATGTATGGAAACATTATATGACCCTTCCGCGCCATTACTGAGAAAACAGGTTTAAGCAGTTTAGTGAATAAACGAGGGGCACAAGCTAAACCATTCGGCATGCAGGTAAACTCATAGAGTTGGTTATCCCAAATAAACCGAAGAAATTTCCGGTCTTTTTCCCTTATGGGAAGCGTATAATAAGCATCTTGTAAATCAACACTAGCCATCCACGCATCTGGCGTAATCAGATCTCGTGCCGTATCTAGCAAGAACATTTTAAAATGTCGATATTCAACCATTTTATTAAGGATTGTTAAATCCAGGATCATTCGAACCTCACCATTAGGCTTTGGTCTCGAGAAGATGTTTGAAATAAACTCTCCTGAACAGTATGTCACTTTTTGTATAATTCCTTTCTCAAAGAATTTTTGTACCTGTTTAGTTAGTGCCTCTCGTTCAACCGGTTCAATGTTATAAGGAAAAGGTATCCTGCCTTGTACGGAATTTGTGTGAAGGGAATGTGAACACCCCTAACTATTTGTAAAATTTCTTGGTCACTAGTAATTTTGTGCCACTCAGAAATATGATTATTAATATTACCAGCCACAAAGTTGCTTACAGTTTGTGTGGTTTTAGAGGCTGGAAATACTTGCAACATTTGTGTTTCAACCTCTACTTGGACCCGCCCCTGGGGAAGGGTCTCGGCGAGTTGACACCTCGGCCCAGTGGCCGTGCAGTGTTGTCGGTCCAGCCTGAGCGAGCGCCCCGGCCCCGAAAAGCTTGACCGAAGTTTGAGCCCGGTCTGGTTCCCCTGGTGAACCGCCGTGGACGAAAATCCCCTCGTGACCTTTTGAAACGAGGAGTTTCCTGTTTCTTCTTACCATCCATGTTTTTGCCACTCTTGGCTGCAGTTTCTACCTTTTTATAGAGGTATTGTAGTTGACCGCCAAACATTTTCGTGTTATCTAAAGGTTTCCCTTTAATCGGCTCTGGAGCAAGAAAGAGCGTAAACTCTTTCCCATCATTATCGGTAACCTTCTTTGAGCGAGCCACTTCTTTGCCAGCATCTGTGCAAACTGACTTGAAGACATTTTCATATCTTCGATACGACAGGTAATTACCTGCCGCCGCCAACAATGCAATGCCTTTGTCCATCGTCTTAGCCAAAGACGAGAACTTATTTTGTCGTTGCATTCTGTTTGCTACAGGAGCAATAGCTGTTAGGGTACCAAGCACCGCCTTATGCACTGTGTGCAACACACCCTCAAATCTCTTACGGTCCTCCGTCATATTGACATCTCGATCCATCTCCTTAATGATGGAGTTGGGAACACCTTTAATGCCTGTTAACTCTTCTGATAATTTAGAAATAATCTCCGCCGGTTTAAACGTGCGGAAATGGCCATTAATGTTCTCACGCATAAGCGTAGTGGTTTTCACACGCTTAGCCCTTGGCTTCTCCACTTTCTTAGCCCCCAATGGCAGCATAGACACCTTCATATCGCGTGTCTGAGTCCGATTCCGTGGAAGTGGAATCCGTGGACGAGTCGGAAGAAGAAGAATCTTTCTTCTTCTTCTTCTTGGACTTGGTCTTGCGCTTTTTGCGAAGTCCCGTCCTCCCCCTTTCCTTGGTGAAATCATCACCCGAAGAAACGATATGTTTCTTCTTCTTCCTCCGTTTAGGAGAAGGAGGAGGAGCCCTAAGCTCCATCTCTGAGTCTGTCTCCGAGAAATCCTCCAAAGAAGACTCCTCTTGAACACTCGGCATTTGCCGTTTACGAGACACTGGTGGTTTGAGAGCCATTATATGACTCTCCATCGCCGCAAACCGCGTCTCCCAATTTTGAGCCGCGGCGCCGTCAGGCACTATGTCCTCCTCGGAGAGAATATGCGCCACGGGCTGTGTCGAAGGCCCTGCCGACAACACGGGTGAGGAGTCGTACTCCTCGTCCCCTCCACTCGGAACACGCCCCTCGGCTGCTGCTGCACCGCGCTTACTCCGCTTCGTGGCCATCGGGAGCTGAAACAAAGATTTTTGGTCAGTCCCGGTATATATATATGTCACAATATGGTTGTTTCAACTCATTTGGACATCTATTGGTGTTAGAGAACGTGTTTATACCGTTATAACACAGGCGTAATAAGCTAAATTTGTGCGTGGGTTGTGGGTCAAGCCCAAACCTTACGCGGGGTCGGGACCAGTGTATCGGCCCGCCCATCCCTCTGTCACGCACACTTCTCCCACCTGTGACTACAACGTCAACAAGTTGGAGAAAATGCTACGAAACTCGGAGAAACGCCTGAAAAAGTTTTGTGGGGAGTCTATAAATGAAACCCAGGAGCATCTCCAACATTACTCTCTATTAGAGTACGAGAGAATTTCCACAGGAGACGAGGCAGAGCCCACATCTCTACCCATAATCACACGGTGACTCGGGTGTTAACAGAACCGCTAATGACCGGTTTCAATCCTTCGAGAAGGAATTCTATCCTTGGTTTTTATAACCAAATAACTCGTCCAAAATGGACCAAAGAAAGTCTAAACTTTCCATAATGATGCTCTAATGCATCATGATTAAGCTAACCACAGTTTTTATGATACTTACTGCGTATTAGCTTGTATGTAGACTAAATTTGTCTTGGAGCAACTCACAAACGTCCTCCCGTTGTGAGTCACTTATGCTAATTGCTGGACCCGGATGTGCTTCCTTCTCCCTAGCCTGCGGCTAGCCAGAGGCTGTATACCGAGGTAAAATAATATATACATATAAACTGTCTGCTTCAACGTTGACGAGTAAGATAAATATTATTAAACTGGCACATGCCTTAGCTTTTCAAATGAAAATTCTCTAAAAACAATATGCACCCCCATACCATTCGTTTATAAATTTGTTTCCCAAAAAATCCCTACAATAATATGTGCATATTTCCATTCACCTATTAAATATGCACCTGACAAATGCTATATGTATTGCCTCAGAGACACGCATTACAAATTTTGTATTAAATTTTTTTAAACTAATTTGAGATATAATGAAGTTGTAGTTTGTTGGGGTTTTATGTCCTGGCAACATCTAAAGGTCATATCAGGATGTGTACCGACTTGTAGCAGTGTGCACTCATGATGACTTCATAGTGCTGCCCCACTGGAAGACCAGGCTGCAAGCACCATGACCCGATTTCCCACTCAGTCACATTATCTTGATACTGAGCTAACCAGTCCTTGCCCTATCCTAATAATGCGTAGTGCCAGGCTAGGTGACAACAAGTATCAATTTTGTAAGTCGTTGGCTTGACTCAACTGGGATTCAAACTCTCAACCTTTCACACAGGAAGCTAGCACTCTTTCCAATTTGGCCACTGCGCCCAGTCATAGCGTCATTAAGTATTACTTGTAATGTTGAGGCTAGACGTTAAATCAAATAAGTATCGGCTTTTCAATTATTCTACGCACTGTTGTTGCTGTTGGTAAATATGTTTATTCTGCTGAATAAGTCTTGTGTCAGTGCCGAAGCACTGGTCTTCCAGCCATTTTTCAATTCAGGGTTATTAACACAAAAGGTATATAAAATGAGGTATACAATAATTGTTGAACACACAATTTTCAGCATGTAACACAATGAAATTCTGTAAGCCAAAAGTTCCATAGCAATATGGTAAGAGCAGTGTCATATAATTAGATCATTATTAGTCAGATCAATGTGAGTATTTACTTAATATTTAGAATGTAAGCAGACTGATGACCATGACTGATTAATTAGTTTCCATGTCTTCCTAGTTTAGTATATGCACTAACCACCTCATTGGTTGAAATCTGATAATGCTTGCTATATTTAGTAATGTAGATTTGGGTTGACTACATTAACAAATCTAATTTCTCTTCTTGACAGGGGGATTCAAACCCATGGGTTCAAACCCTGGTCAAGTCAAACCAATGACATAAAAATTGATACTTGTCACTTCCTCGCCAGACGTTTGGCATTATTAGGATACGGCAAGGACTGGTTAGCTCAGTGTCAGGATAATGTGACTGAGTGGGATATCAAGTCATAGTGCTGGCAGCCTGGTCTCCCAGTGGGGCAGCACTATAAAGTAGCCATGAATGTGCACCGTCACAAGTCGGTACCCATCCTGATATGAACCTAGATGTTAGGACATTAAACTCCACCAACCAACCAATTTTGACAGGAAATACTCACCCACCGCCACAAAATATTTCTTGACATGATCTTTGCTCAGTTACGAAAGAAACCCCCAAAAAACATCAAACTCCGAGCTTTGTGCCTCTAAAGCAAACAGAAAAAAATGTACTGGGATACGATTGCGCTAAATTCTGGTAGCTTGCAGAATTAATACCATGTAAATGATGGAGGGAATGGAAAAACTGCCAACTTACACATACACACACACATAGATTGGTGAAGCGGTCTCAAAATGGTCAATTTGTGATAATAGTGGTTCCAGTGGATTTAATACCATCTCACCCCTTTAGTCACACCTGTACATATATTTACGCAGTTGTAATACACACATTAGTGAAACCCTGTTATAATGATTTAACACAAATACGGATATAACGTGATGATTCATCGGACCCAGAATTCTTTAATTCAAAGGTAATTTAGTCAACTGAACACTGATTTAACGAAACCCCGCTGTTTTCGCAATGACATTGTATGGACCACAACGATCCCACTATAACAGGGTTTCACTGTATATATATATATAGTATACGCGTAGAATTCATAGAATGATTACTTTGTTGTATAATAACTAAATATAAAGAATCCCATGTTATGTAGACGACAAGAAACAATCCGTCAAATTCTTCGCAATTTTACATTCCCAGTTAGATTGCCAGTGAAGTTGTATACATATTCCTACCGCGTCGAGTTTCTGACATGTACTTTTAGATAAATATATTAGATTGATCATAATAACCGACTTTATGTATTTTGAAGTAACTTATCTTTTGTTAATCTTGGAGATGCTTTAACAGTTTAAGCTTTAATTGAAACCATGCCAAATTAATGTTTGTGTGCACATCAAAATGCTGAACACTAGCTTTATTTCCCAATGGCTTTATAAAGAGAGTATCAGTGGCTAGATATGTATCATTTGAATATTTAATATTGAAACTTCATTTTGTAAATTTCCAGAATTTTGTTGTTGGAAATACGTCTTGATTACAACAATATGCCGAGATGAAAGTGATGCCAGTGTGTGTGTGTATAGAGAGTGAGGTGGGCGATAATACAGTCAAAATAATGATAGCAGAATGCTCTCCAAGCAGAGTGTAATGCTTCGTCATAGCTATGGTGCTGAGACTATCCTTGGAGAGTACTGTATGAAACCTAACTTCAATTTCCTACGATTCCCTGCCATTGGAGAATTTCTTCGCTTTCGTGGAAATCCACTGCTTGCTTTCGTGTTTGTTTAGGTTTTACATCCTAGCAATACATAAGGTCATACCAGAATGGTTGGTTTGTTGGTTGTTAGAGTTTTACATCCTGGCAACATCTAAGGTCATATCAGGACAGGTACATACTTATGTCAGTGTGCACTCATGGCGACTTCATAGTGCTGGCCCACTGGGAGACCAGGCTGCCAGCACCATGACCTGATATCCCACTCAGTCACATTATCGTGTCACTGAGTTTGCCACATCATTAGATTAGAGAGCATTTAAAACCCAACTGAAATTATCTGTTATACTTAGCTATTTAAGAAGGCTGGCATAATTCTTATTCAACATAATTTAATTTTGTTTTTAAATCATTCAAGAAAATAAACCACAAACTAACGACTAGAGCTGTTCAGCATTGAAGGCAAGTTCTATCATAAACTTATATGTTATGGACTGGGTAAATAAACCATCATTTTTTCTTCTTAAAAAAAAAGAAATAAATAGCCATTCATTTGAGATAATAAAATGTTACCTCCGCCCCTCCCCCCCATTAGCCTGGGAGGCGATTTGGACAAATTGCACATTTTGAGAACAAATTGACCAATATAGGGAAGGAAATACGACACAATATCTTTGGCCACCTGGTGGCGAGCAGGTGAAACATACCCATCCATAAGTTGGCTTATTCTGCATCGTCTAAATGAAGGCAATTTAAAACAATGCACAATCAATCCAGACACACATGTAAACAAAATCATCAACTTCATTCAGATTTAATCACTGATGCAGGATAACAGAACTCACAGATCTTAGAAGTCGACAAGTTTTTTTCTTTTCATTTTATACGGCCTATCATGGATAAGTCTGAATAGACTTGTTTTCACCATTAGACAGTTGGTCGATAGAAAGCCCAAGCCTACACATTTACCGACCAAATGGATTTTTAACCGCCCACACCACACAGACATGGTATGTGAGCAACTGACATTTGATGACGCTGTAAGTTATCCACAGCGGTAAATTTCCATATTTATTATCTAATTAAACCTAACGAAAAATCAAGCTAATTTTTCTCATTAAAAACCATTTAATTTTAAAGGAAATAAAAAAACCATAACTACATCTTATATGACCTTTTTCATTCTTTTTTTTTCGAAAAAGAAAACCTTAATTTTTCATATTATAGAAAAGGGTGAAATATAATCCTTGGAATGTGAATGAGCTTTGAGTTTAGTTTTTTATTTAACCACAAACATGCACTAAGATTACTGTATGGATATCTTTCAGCCGAGCAATGGACAATTTGTTGTCTGTTTTGTTGGTTAAAAAAAGGATTTATTTCATCCTTTACATACAATTTCAAATTGTTAGGCGACTATATTTTCATGACTTTTCATGACATTTGGCCCGTAACGACAATTTTTTAGGACTTTCAAATACATCATTTTTTAAATTATCAATTTATGTATGTTGTAGGTTTAAAAAAATTAAGGACCAGTAGAACACCACCCAAATCAACAATGCACAAATAACAAAGAAAAATTGAATACGCACTTTGGTTTCCGAATTAGTCCGTCGCTGACGGCCAGTTTCTCAGACCGGAAGTTCTCGTAATGAATCTCCTGAGTCACTTCCTGTAAGTCCTGCATGTGTGTGCTGCAAAAAGTAAAGCTTCTTTTATTTACCGACACCTCTAGAGCGCATTGATTTTCATATCACCGGCTATTGGACATAAAACATATGGCCATTCTGATATATTTCTTAGGAGGAAACCCACTGCCGCCACGTAGGCTACTCTTTCCGATAAGCAGCAAGGGGTCTTTTATATGCACTTTCCCACAGACTGGACGGCACATACCACAGCCATTAATTTTTTTATTTTTGGTAAAGTATTTATTCATCTGAATATGACATTTGTCAGCGCCGGAGGCCTGGTCTTCTGGTCATCTTACTATTGGAATTGACAGTCTAAATAATCTAAATTTGGTCAGTGATGTATTAGTCACAGCACCGATCCTGTAGAATTAAGGGAGTGGCTCCTGCTGTATAATGTACAACACCAGTCACTGTAGTTCATGCAAAAATGGGGAGCAGCACCGAGTAGAAGGTTTTGTCTGTCTTACATAATGTTCAATGTGTTTAAACAGATTGATAGTTGTGAGTATCGTGTGCATTGATGGACCATTTGAGGTGTGTGCTGCAACACACATGTTTGGAAACTGCGTATGTAGGTGGGAGGGTGTGTGTGTGGAGGGGGGTAGAGGGGTAGAAGCCATGTTGGGATTGCTTTTAAGGGTATAATATTAGTTAAATTTGAACCATTTTTATATGATAGGATTAGGGGAGGGGGAGAGAGGAGAGGAAGAGAGATGGGGAGAGGACAGAGGAGAGGAGAGAGGAGAGAGGAGAGAGAAGAGAGGAGAATGGAGGGGAGAGTGGAGAGGGGGAGGGGGAGAGGGGGGAGGGGAGGGTAGGGGAGAGGAGTGGAGGAGGAGAGGAGAGAGAGGAGAGAGAGAGGAGAGGAGGGGAGAGGGGAGAAGAGGAGGGGGGAGAGGGGATGGGATGGGAAGGGAGGGGAGGGGAGGGGGGGGAGAGGAGACGAGGGAGAGGGAGAGGGAGAGGAGGGGAAGGGAGGGGGAGAGGGAGGGGGGAGGGGGAGGGGGGAGAGGGAGGGGGAGGGGAGGGAAAGGGAAGGACGGGGAAGCAAGGGGAGGGGAGGGAGGGACAGGGCAGGGAAAGGGAAGGGAATGGAAGAGAAGGGAAGGGGAGGGAAGGGTAGGGGAGAGAAGGGGGAGGGGAGGGAAGGGGGAGGGGAGGGAAGGGGAGGTTGTGGGGAACCTAATCCAAAGCTAACCCTAACATTGTTGGACTGTGATAACCCATTGACATTCATGCACCATCCCCTTAGTGTAGATAAGATACAGTTTGCAATAACGACTTACAACACAATATAAAGCATAGAGTTCAAAAATATACACCATACATTGCTATAATGGAGTTCAATTAAAACACTTTTTGTTTGTTTGCTGTTTTATGTCCTAGCAACATCTTATCTAAGGTCATATCAGGACGGGTCATGACTTGTGACAGTGCACACTGATGGTGACTTTTATAGTGCTGCCCCACTGGGGGATCAGGCTGCTGGCACTCTGACCCGATATCCTACAGTCACATTATCCTGATACATAGCTAACCAGTCCCTGTCTTATCCTATTAATGCCGAGTGCCAGGGTAGGTAGTGATAACTATCAATTTGATAAGTCATTGGTTTGACTCGGCTGGGATTCTAACTCCTGACCTTCCACACTAGAGGCCTGCGCTCGGCCACTGCGTCCGCTGATAAAAAAGAAGCCAAAGAGGACTCTACTTGGAGGATGACCTCGAGTATGACGTCATCCTTACATGAGCATCGTGCGCAGCTTAATGAAGTCGCAGTGCTCCGGGTTCTCCACTTCGACCACCCCCCACGGGTACATGCGTCCACGCACCTTCCTGCCCCGGATCTCGATAACCTGGTTGGCACCAACCACAGCAAATGGCACTGCCTCCTGCAACCAAAAACACCAACATTATCGTTGTCTGGTGACAACCACAGCAAATGGCACTGCCTCCTGCAACCAAAAACACCAACATTATCATTGTCTGGTGACAACCACAGCAAACAGCAATGCCTCCTACAATCAAAAACACCAACATTATCGTTGTGTGGTGAAAACCACAGCAAACAGCACTGCCTCCTGCAACCAAAAACAACAACATTATCATTGTCTGGTGACAACTACAGCAAATGGCACTGCCTCCTGCAACCAAAAACAACAACATTATCGCTTTCTGGTGAGAAAGAAAGCAAATGGCACTGCCTCATTCACCCAAAAACACCAACATTATCGGTCTGGTGACAATAAGAGCAAATGGCACTGCCTCATTCACCCAAAAACACCAACATTATTGTTGTCTGGCACCAACAACAGCAATGGCACAGCCTCCTACAACCAAAAACATTATCATTGTCTGGCCCCAACGACAGCAAATGGCACAGCCTCCTGCAACCAAAAACACCAACATTATCGTTGTCTGGTGCCAACCACAGGAAATGGCCCTGCCTACTGCAACCCAAAACACCAACATTATCGCTGTCTGGCACCAACCACAGCAAATGGCACAGCCTCCTGCTACCAAATACACCAATATTATCGTTGTCTGGTGCCAACTACAGCAAATGGCACTGCCTCATGCTACCAAAAACACCAACATTATTGCTGTCTGGTGACAACCACAGAAAATGGCACAGCCTCCTGCAACCAAAAACACCAACATTATCGCTGTCTGGTGTGACAACCACAGCAAATGGCACAGCCCCCTGCAACCAAAAACACCAATATTATCGTTGTCTGGCGCTAATCACAGCAAATGGCACTGCCTCATGCAACCAAAAACACCAACATTATCGTTGTCTGGTGCCAACCACAGCAAATGGCACTGCCTCATGCAACCAAAAACACCAATATTATCGTTGTCTAGCGCCAACCACAGCAAATGGTAGAAAAACCACCAACTTCTTAAAGCTGAATAGTTTGATGAAAGCATCAAATTTTCGAAACCAAACAAATTATCTAGATTTGATTCTACATATCTAACTTAGATACTGGTGCGCTTATCAAACCTTTGTCACCACACAGAATGGAATACAGAGCCAATTTAATAGAATCTGTTACTGTAGAAGCCTTTGGTGTTCAGTTTACCAACATTTATTTAGCATGTTTGCACTTGAGCAAACATCTCAAAAGTTAGCCATTCAAAATAAAAGTTACTTCAAGCTAAAGCAAGGTACATTATAACGATCAACCTAATGTATTTATCTTAGAAAATGTCAGAAGCTCAAAACATCAGACTACTTTAATAAAGAAAATACTACTTTTAGAAGATAAACAGACAGACAGACCCTGTCCACATGACTGAAGCCGGCATCGTGCTGTGGAGATGCCTTAAGAACCTTGTTTCATTTAACAACGCCTCTAGAGCTTGTTGATTTTCATCATTGGCTATTGGACATCAAACATATGATCATTCTGACATATTTCTTTGGAGGAAACCCGCTGCCGCCACATAGGCTACTTTTTCTGATAAGCAGCAAGGGGTCTTTTATATGCACTTTCCCACAGACAGGGCCTTTGATGAACAACCAGTTGTGGACCACTGGTTGGAACGGAAAATAGCCCAAACAGAAAATGTGTCCACTGCGCAGGATTGATAGGATGACCGACCTTCACAGGTGACACTTTACTGCCTGAGCTACGTTCCATTCCCCTGTGGGGATGCCTTAATGCAGGCTGCATCTTAAATACGTCAAATAGAACATGTCACTCCATACCTTGAGCTGCTGACACTGCTCCTTGTAGTCTTCATCCTCATCTTCGTCACAGTCTGGCAGCTGGTAAATCTGGATTGCGTTCTCCTCTATCTGATGAAGGATCTGATGAGCAAGGCAAGAACAGCGCATAAAATATTTAAACAACAGGGATGAAAGTGGTCTCTGTCAAAAAATGCGGAAATCAAGCGGTGACCCTGGCACCACCTAGCGGGTTCCAGCAGAACCAAGCCATGATTATTACACTTATGACAAATTTCCGCTAAAGACGTGGATTTCCACGCATAGGATTAGCATGGTCAGGGAATCGCGGAAAAATGCCGGAAGTCAGGTTTCAACTATCCTTCTTGTGGCTATGTTATCACCCATACCTCACTTTGTTGTGTGGGTTTTATGTTCTAGCAATATGTAAGGTTATATGAGAACGGGTTTCAAACTAAGCAATTGCTGTCATATACATCCTGATTCCTTGGCGTTTTGCTTAAAGTTGCATATTCCGTTGAAATATCAAATTTTCAAAACCAAACCAATTATCTAGATTTGATTTTACATATCTAACTTAGATACTGATGCACTTATTAAGCATTTGTTTCTGCGTAGAAGGCAATACTGAGTCTATTTAACAGAACCTGGTACTGCAGAAGTCTATGGTGTCAGAGTTTTGGCAAGCTTGCCAAAACTAATTTTCCATGTTTGCACTCAAAATATCTCAGAAGTTTACCATTTAAAATAAAAGTAACTTTGAACTAATGTAACGTAGATACTAGTGATCGATCTAACATATTTATCTCAGAAAAAATACAGAAATTCAGAACCATCGGACTGCAACTTTAATGTTAATCGGTGAATATAAAAAATCATAGAAATGCACGAAATCGCGGAGATCTTTCATCACTGAAAGAAATCTGTTCAGGCAAATAAGTGATGTGGTATTTGTTCATTTCTATGTGCCATTTGTGTTAAATACATAACACCCGCCAGATTTCAGGCACATGTTGTGTTAGCCATAACTTTGTTTCAATGTGCATTTTATATTACCAATAGAACTTCTCTCAACTTGTATGTACATTTTAGGCGATCAACAGAACTTTACCTAATTCTATGTACATTTCAGATTACCAACAGAGGTTCTCCCAGCTTCTATGTACACTTCAAATTACCAAGAAAACTTCTTATGCTTTCTATGTACATTTTAGATTACCAACAGAACATTACCCAATATTATGTACATTTCAGATTACAAACAGAAGTTCTTCCTGATTTCTATGTTCATTATAGATTTCCAATGGAACATTACCCAATTCTATGTACATTTAAGATTATCAACAGAACTTATCCCAATTTCTATGTACATTTTGTTATCGCCATCTGATTTCTACCAGGTTTCGTGTACCTGATGCTTTCCTCATGTGATATTTGCCGGATATACATACACTGCAAGCACAACGATCATCACCTGTACGTACCTTTTGTTTTAGCCGCATGACCTCTGCCCGTGTGAGTGTGTCAGCTTTGGCGATGACGATGACGATGTTGACCTTGAGGTGGATGACCTTCATGAAGGCGATGTCTAGTGGCTTCAGCCTAACGTGAACAAAACACACACCATTTTGCTTAATGGATGGTTGTTGGAGTTTTACGTCCTGGCAACATCTACGGTCATATCAGGACGGATTTTGTTCCATGAGCTTATGCATGTGTCATGGGGGAGGGGGACTGATGAAAATGGGAAATATTGCGAAGAGCCGGATTCGAACCCACATTTCTTGCCATTTTTTGGGGGGGGTAAAGTATTTATTCATCTGAATATGACATTTGTCAGTGCCGGAGCACTGGTCTTCCGGCCATCTTACTATTGGAATTGACAGTCTAAATAATCTAAGTTTGATCAGTGCTGTATTAGTTACAGCAACGATCCTGTAGAATTAAGGTAGTGGCTCCTGCTGTATAATGTACAGCACCAGTCCCTGTAGGTCATGCAAAAATGGGGAGCAGCACCGAGTAGAAGGTGTATACTCGGGGCAACTCAAACAATCGTTGAGGGTTACATTTGGTCTCTTATAAAGCAAGGTAAGTTTATAGTTGACAAGACATTTTGTCTGTCTTATATAATGTTGAATGTGTTTAAACAGGTTGATAGTTGTGTAGGATGTCCGGTGTGTTGATGGTTTGTTCATGATGGTTAACGGTGGTGGCAGGGAAGGGTGGTGTGCGGGCTGGTGTGCTAACAATTACACCCCCGAGGCTCCCTGATTTCATTAACCACGCCTACATGTCTATCTCTATGTGGCTCCTTGCCTGAGAGGACAGTGCAGAATCTATCTATGTGTCTATCTATTGACCTATGTATGTATGTATGTATGTATGTATGTATGTATGTATGTATGTATGTATGTATGTATGTATGTATGTATGTATGTATGTATGTATGTATGTATGTACGTACGTACGTACGTACGTACGTACGTACGTACGTACGTATGTATGTATGTATGTATGTATGTATGTATGTATGTATGTATGTATGTATGTATGTATGTATGTATGTACCTATCTATATCTAGCTATCTAAAAGGCCAACTCTCTTATGATAATAACTTTTCTTTCTCAAAGTGTCTGCTGATAGATCAGGTAGCGGAGCATTGTTGACATTTCAGACACATCTAAAGTTGTCTAAATTTGCATGGCGGTACCTGCCGTCTGGGTGGGGTGTCAGCAATGTACAGTTTTATGGTTGATATAAATATTCATATAAAATAAACCATTGTAAATGTTATGTGATAAAATGCTGATATGTTGAAAACTCTGGAGGACCCCTTACTGATGAAATCCAATAAAGAAAAAAAGTGATCACCAGACGGGATGGCCAAATGAATTGAGCAACCGCCTCCCATTTTGGTAGGTACTGGGATTCCGAGTCAAACCAATGGTGTACAAAATTGATACCGGTACTTGTCGCTACATTTAACTTTTTTTTATATATTGAGGCTGTATTTATACTGTCTATGTTCATTGTTTTCAATGCTGGCCAGCTGTAGTGTTGGTGTTATCTTCTCACACAGTGGCTGCTGATAAGGATTTTGATTGCCTGCATTTCAGTAGCAGATAGATAATTGGTTGGTATGGTTAGTAGCCTATGTTAGTTTTTTTGGATTTTCTTGGCATATATGTATTTTATTTTGTCTACTCTTATTACTAGACTAGCCTACTCCTATTTACATATCATAGGCTTGTACTGTACGTAGCTGTGTGTTACATAGCTGGGCGCTTGGTATTACTAGGAGAGGGCAAGGAGCAGTGGAATGAGGAAGACCAATTGCAAGCATTTAATGTACAATGAGAAAATTAAAGCAAGAGCAGCCCATGAGATGCTTTAAATGGCTTAAATTTGTCATGAAGGTACAAATGGCCAACACTTTGCCTACCCATGTCCGGCCGGGTTAACGAAGTAGAAGCAGCAGTGGACACGGTTATCGATGATGTGTCGCCTGTTAAGGCCACTTTCGTCATGAAGGTACCGCTCAAACTGGTCATCTATGTAATTAATGATAGTCTTGAAACTGAAAGGGAGACAACATTCCAATATTAGAATTCCGAAAAGTATCATAACACATGCAGCAGGGTATTCGCCAGTGGGTAAAATAGGCAAAGTTCTGTACCCTTAAATTTTCTGGAGGTACGACTCCATGTCCTCAAATTGTTGGGATAATTTTTGTTTAAAGGTTCTTCAAGGAGCCAGAGACAACAAAGCATCCCCCCCGACCCACATTCTGTGTACCCTCAAATTATTTTCTGGTGGAAACCCTGCACATGGATGAGAACAGGTGAAGTAGTTATTTTTCTGATCTGCAGCAGCAGATTTCAGTTCCAATTGGCTGACTTGGGCTTGGGCAAGTAGTTTTGCTACTCGGGCTAGTCGAAAATTCAGTCACTTGCCCAATTGGGCACGTGGGGAAAAAGTTACTGTCCTATCCTGCTTGGCTTAGACAATGTATTGCCTTCATCGGAGTCTGCAGCTTGAAGTACTGTATAAGTAGCCGTACCAATTCTCATTGTTAAGCGCATCCGCAAACCCAGGTGTGTCGACGACAGTCAGTCGCAGTTTAACTCCACGCTCCTCTATTTCGACAGCTGACGCCTCAATCTTCACCGTCTTTTCAATTTTATCTGATGACGAAGAGGAAAACAGACCAGGTGGGTATTGTTAATTGACGGTTCACACATCTGGAATATTTGAAGAATTTAGGCGCAAAATCATGTAAACGCCAATCGAAAAATTGAGTTTAAATAACCGATTTTTACCTGAAAATAATTTTAACGCTCACTAATTCCACTTTATATTTGATCACATGGTTATGGAGCTATAAATAAAAAAGGAATATAAAACATAAACATTTTGAAGGTTTGATTCCAATGTTTCTCTCCATTTTTGGATTGGCGTTTACGTGCTTCTGCGCCTTAACTCTTCGGATGTCCTTAGGAAATAGAAATTCATGCATTATTTTCACACGACAAGTTACCATAATCTTTGGGGGATAAAAACCAGATGCGATGGCCGAATGAGTTGAGCGTCCCTCTGCCGTTTTGGTGGGTCATGGGATTCGAACCTACGTTTTCGAAGTACATTTGACATTTTTAGGGAGATTTTCTACAAGGTTCTACTTCTTTTAAATTAATCATTTATATACAACCATCAACAGATCAGTCTTGGGCGGCGCGTCGTCCAAGTACCCTCATTTATACCAGGGTTGCCAACTCTCACGAAATTCCTGTGAGAGTCACGGAAATTGAAGCTTCTGATAGTCACCTCACGAGTCACAGACCGACCCCAAAATCCCACGAATTCCCGCAAACTGTTGTTTTGATTAAATACAAGTAAATATCCTGTTATACATATATATGCTAAAATATCAACCTATAACCCCTTAGAAATATCCTCAAATAGCCCATTTTATAGGGATGAAAGCGGTCTCCGACAAAAAAAGTGAAAATCAATCGGAGATGTTGTTCTGGGGGTGCGGGGGGGTTGTCAGCATGCCTCCTAACCCCGCTAGCAGTCTCGCTACTCGGGTTCCACACCTGCGACACAAAACCTCAAGGATTCTCAGTACCTGCAGGTTGGCAACACGCGACACTGCTAATACATGCCGCTAGTCCCTGAGTGTTCATCCCTTTAGACCACAATGCCTGATGGTACCTTCCCGCCCGTCAACTCCCTGACCCCCAGCTTGACCTTCCCCATTCAGTGTGACCCACCAGTGACCTTGGCGTGACCTACCTGCTGCGTCTAACAGTTCTCGCTCTGGGTAGAGGTCTGTCAGGAAGAGACTGTTGATCATCGTAGACTTGCCCAGTCCAGATTCACCTGTCAACAAATATAAAAAAAAAATAATTTACGAAGACGGAGACAGAGTGTGCATGTATAATGGTTTATTACTGGGAAGCACTCAGGATGACACATGAAGGATAACCGGAAATCAGGTCAATCGCACTTCCCCCTGATTTGTGTCAGGCTCATATATGTTAATGAGCCTCAACCCTATCATTATTCCCTTATTAAGCGGTGTGGATGGGTGAAGAAATTGTGGAGGTTGTTTGGATGATGGCGGCTGTGGCAGTTATGTTCGGGTTTGAAAGTGTTTGTGGTCACGTGATCGGAAAAGGCGGGTATCATACACATGTCACCACCTGGAGTTATTATCTGAAGCCATGTTCAGCAGCCGGAGTAGGGCAGGGTCTACGGCCAGGTGGCGCCACCATTCCAGGACGAACCGCAGGCCAGAGGAGATCCCAACCATTGGTCCTGCGTCTCCTGGAAACAGACGTTTGTTTGCTTGTTTGTTTATTGTTATTTTACGTCCTAGCAACATCTGTTCTCTGTGGTGGAGTGGTTAGAGTGTCTGACTTTTTTCTAGGTCAGACTCCTAATCTGAAGGTCGGTGGTTCGATTCCCCGTGCCCCCACCTCTGCCAATTTGGATTTCCACCGCTGTGGATAACTTACAGCGTCATCAAAGGCCAGTTGCTCTCATACCAGTGCTATGTGGTGTGGGAGGTTAAAAATCCCTTGGGTCGGTAAAAGTGTAGGCTTGGGCTTTCTATCGACAAACTGTCTAATGGTTAAAACAAGTCTATTCAGGCTTATCCATAATAGGCAGTATAAATCTTCAAGAAAAAAGATCATATCAGGAAGGGTACCGACTTAGTGAGTGTGCCCCGACTTGTGACAGTGCACACTCATGGCGACTTTATAGTGCTGCCCCACTGGGAAATCAGGCTGTCAGCACCATGACCCAATATCCCACTCAGTTACATTATCCAAACACTGAGCTAACCAGTCCTTGTGCTATCCTATTAATGCCGAGTGCCAGGCTAGGAAGTGACAAGTACCAATTTTAAAGTCATTGGTTTGACTCTACCAGGAACCGATCTTCCTACCTTCCGCATGCGAGGCCTTCGCTCTACCGATTAGGCCAACGAGCCAGGCGGGAAGCAGACGCAGGACCGACTAACCGGCTAGGAGTTATGTGTAGTGTGTGGGAGAGCCTCCAGGGGGCGCCACAGGTCTGGTCGCTTACAGGCGTCTACAGAAGTCAGTGTATTATTGGGTTAAAACAAAAAAAGCCACATTCCCAAGTGTTTAATCACTAAATAAGTATATGTGTGTGTTATAACATGAACAACACACACATGTGATCATCCACACATAATAATGTGATGCGAGAAATATAACACAAGCCCGACACGGTGATCATCCACACATCATAATGTGATGCAAGAAATATAGCATGAGCACCAGACACGTGTGCTCAGCCATATAATACATTGTGATGCGAGAATTATAACATGAGCACCAGACATGTGTGATCATCCACACAGTGTATTGTGATGTGATAATTATAACATGAGCACCACACATGTGTGATCATCCACACAGTGTATTGTGATGTGATAATTATAACATGAGCACCACACACGTGTGATCATCCATATAGTTAGTGTATTGTGATGTGAGAATTATAACATGAGCACCACACACGTGTGATCATCCACACAGTGTATTGTGATATGATAATTATAACATGAGCACCACACACGTGTGATGATCCATATAGTTAGTGTATTGTGATGTGAGAATTATAACATGAGCACCACACACGTGTGATCATCCACACAGTGTATTGTGATGTGATAATTATAACATGAGCACCACACACGTGTGATCATCCACACAGTGTATTGTGATGTGATAATTATAACATGAGCACCACACATGTGTGATCATCCATATAGTGTATTGTGATGTGAGAATTATAACATGAGCACCACACACGTGTGATCATCCATATAGTGTATTGTGATGTGAGAATTATAACATGAGCACCACACACGTGTGATCATCCACACAGTGTATTGTGATATGATAATTATAACATGAGCACCACACACGTGTGATCATCCATATAGTGTATTGTGATGTGAGAATTATAACATGAGCACCACACACGTGTGATCATCCATATAGTGTATTGTGATGTGAGAATTATAACATGAGCACCACACACGTGTGATCATCCATATAGTGTATTGTGATGTGAGAATTATAACATGAGCACCACACACGTGTGATCATCCATATAGTGTATTGTGATGTAAGAATTATAACATGAGCACCACACACGTGTGATCATCCATATAGTGTATTGTGATGTAAGAATTATAACATGAGCACCACACACGTGTGATCATCCATATAGTGTATTGTGATGTGAGAATTATAACATGAGCACCACACACGTGGATCATCCATATAGTGTATTGTGATGTGAGAATTATAACATGAGCACCACACACGTGTGCATCCAAGATATGTAGAATTATAACATGAGCACCACACACGTGTGATCATCCATATAGTGTATTGTGATGTGAGAATTATAACATGAGCACCACACACGTGTGATCATCCATATGTGTATTGTGATGTGAGAATTATAACATGAGCACCACACACGTGTGATCATCCATATAGTGTATTGTGATGTAAGAATTATAACATGAGCACCACACACGTGTGATCATCCATATAGTGTATTGTGATGTAAGAATTATAACATGAGCACCACACACGTGTGTTCATCCATACAGTGCATTGTGATGTAAGAATTATAACATGAGCACCACACCTGTGTTCATCATCATGGAATTATAAATACACACATGTGTGACCATAGATATAGTGTATTGTGATGTAAGAATTATAACATGAGCACCACACACGTGTGATCATCCATATAGTGTATTGTGATGTGAGAATTATAACATGAGCACCACACACGTGTGTTCATCCATATAGTGTATTGTGATGTAAGAATTATAACATGAGCACCACACACGTGTGTTCATCCATACAGTGCATTGTGATGTAAGAATTATAACATGAGCACCACACATGTGTGACCATAGATATAGTGTATTGTGATGTAAGAATTATAACATGAGCACCACACACGTGTGATCATCCATATAGTGTATTGTGATGTGAGAATTATAACATGAGCACCACACACGTGTGATCATCCATATAGTGTACTGTGATGTGAGAATTATAACATGAGCACCACACACGTGTGATCATCCATATAGTGTATTGTGATGTGAGAATTATAACATGAGCACCACACACGTGTGATCATCCATATAGTGTATTGTGATGTGAGAATTATAACATGAGCACCACACACGTGTGATCATCCATATAGTGTATTGTGATGTGAGAATTATAACATGAGCACCACACACGTGTGATCATCCATATAGTGTATTGTGATGTGAGAATTATAACATGAGCACCACACACGTGTGATCATCCATATAGTGTATTGTGATGTGAGAATTATAACATGAGCACCACACACGTGTGATCATCCATATAGTGTATTGTGATGTGAGAATTATAACATGAGCACCACACACGTGTGATCATCCATATAGTGTATTGTGATGTAAGAATTATAACATGAGCACCACACACGTGTGATCATCGATATAGTGTATTGTGATGTGATAAT
>CM059195.1:3184630-3350303 GCA_030323885.1 Branchipolynoe longqiensis | reverse complement strand
AACGGAAAATAGCCCAAACAGCAAATGTGTCCACTGCGCAGGATTGATAGGATGACCGACCTTCACAGGTGACACTTTACTGCCTGAGCTACGTTCCATTCCCCTGTGGGGATGCCTTAATGCAGGCTGCATCTTAAATACGTCAAATAGAACATGTCACTCCATACCTTGAGCTGCTGACACTGCTCCTTGTAGTCTTCATCCTCATCTTCGTCACAGTCTGGCAGCTGGTAAATCTGGATTGCGTTCTCCTCTATCTGATGAAGGATCTGATGAGCAAGGCAAGAACAGCGCATAAAATATTTAAACAACAGGGATGAAAGTGGTCTCTGTCAAAAAATGCGGAAATCAAGCGGTGACCCTGGCACCACCTAGCGGGTTCCAGCAGAACCAAGCCATGATTATTACACTTATGACAAATTTCCGCTAAAGACGTGGATTTCCACGCATAGGATTAGCATGGTCAGGGAATCGCGGAAAAATGCCGGAAGTCAGGTTTCAACTATCCTTCTTGTGGCTATGTTATCACCCATACCTCACTTTGTTGTGTGGGTTTTATGTTCTAGCAATATGTAAGGTTATATGAGAACGGGTTTCAAACTAAGCAATTGCTGTCATATACATCCTGATTCCTTGGCGTTTTGCTTAAAGTTGCATATTCCGTTGAAATATCAAATTTTCAAAACCAAACCAATTATCTAGATTTGATTTTACATATCTAACTTAGATACTGATGCACTTATTAAGCATTTGTTTCTGCGTAGAAGGAAATATTGAGTCAATTTAATAGAACCTGTTACTGCAGAAGTCTATGGTGTCAGAGTTTTGGCAAGCTTGCCAAAACTAATTTTCCATGTTTGCAGTCAAAATATCTCAAAAGTTTACTATTTAAAATAAAAGTAACTTTGAACTAATGTAAAGTAGATACTAGTGATCGATCTAACATATTTATCTCAGAAAAAATACAGAAATTCAGAACCATCGGAAAATGCAACTTTAATGTTAATCGGTGAATATAAAAAATCATAGAAATGCACGAAATCGCGGAGATCTTTCATCACTGAAAGAAATCTGTTCAGGCAAATAAGTGATGTGGTATTTGTTCATTTCTATGTGCCATTTGTGTTATATACATAACACCCGCCAGATTTCAGGCACATGTTGTGTTAGCCATAACTTTGTTTCAATGTGCATTTTATATTACCAATAGAACTTCTCTCAACTTGTATGTACATTTTAGGCGATCAACAGAACTTTACCTAATTCTATGTACATTTCAGATTACCAACAGAGGTTCTCCCAGCTTCTATGTACACTTCAAATTACCAAGAAAACTTCTTATGCTTTCTATGTACATTTTAGATTACCAACAGAACATTACCCAATAATATGTACATTTCAGATTACAAACAGAAGTTCTTCCTGGTTTCTATGTTCATTATTATTATTTTTTTAATTTTTTTTTTATTGAGGCTGTATTTATACTGTCCATAGCATATAAGCCCGGGTACCCAGGCTTGTTTTCAATGCTGGCCAGTTGTAGTGTTGGTGTTATCTTACCACACAGTGGCTGCTGATAAGGTATTTGATTGCCTGCATTTCAGTAGCAGATAGATAATTGGTTGGTATGGTTAGTAGCCTATGTTAGTTTTTTTGGATTTTCTTGGTATATATGTTTTTATTTTTCTACTCTTATTACTAGACTAGCCTACTCCTATTTACATATCATAGGCTTGTACGTAGCTGTGTGGTGTGTTATCTGGCTACTTTTGGCATGGTTACCTTCCATTGGGCATCCCGCTGGTGGGCCGTGACATATCACATGCCCCTTTGCAGTGCAGCTTACTGGGGTTTCCTAGCGTTATTTTGCACAGATATTTTTTGTAGGTTTTTAGGTCAGGAATTTGTCGTTCCTTTACCGTTTGGGCATTCCACAACTTGGCAGCCATTTCCAGCGTGCTTCTCTCATGAGCTTTTATTCGGCTTCTGGTCTGCTTTAGTAGTGGTGCATTATTTGCTCTAGTAGCCCTTTGTGGTTTTGTTAGAAGTTTACTGTTTTGACTATAGCTATATGCTAATGTTTTCAAATGAATTATTCTCCTATTTTCTAGTAGTTTCACTTTGGTTCTTTTGTGTATGTCATAGGTTGGGTGCAGCTTGTCTACTCTTAGACAGATTTTTAGGGCTCTGTTCTGCAGTGTTTGCAGTTTTTTTAGTAGTTCTTTTCTCGCACCCATGTAGTTTACATCTCCATAGTCAAAATAGGGGAGCACCATGCCCTTGAAGATTTTTATTGACATTTCTTGTGTCATGTAGTCTCTTAGCTTTGCAAATAGCCACAGTTTGTGGTTTACTTTTTGTATAATTTTATTTATACATAGGTTGTAGTTTAGTTGGCTGTCCAACTCAAGGCCTAGGTATTTGTAATGGTCTACATTTTCTAGTGTTTGGTTTCCTAACTTACAGTGTAGTTTTCTTTCTGGCATTTGTTTATGCGAGAAGAGTACTGTTTTTGATTTGCTTGTGTTGATGGTTATTTTGTTGGACTCACACCACTCATCTAGTTTTAGTAGGAGTTTATTTAGTTTAGTTATTACCTCCTCCTCTGTGGTGCCATTTGCGTATATGACTGTGTCATCTGCATATAGTTGGAGGCATTCAGTTTGCAACCATTTTTCAAGGTCGTTTATATAGATTATAAAGAGTAGTGGCCCTAACACTGACCCTTGGGGTACACCACATGTGACAGGTTGGTTGTCTGATAGTGTATTGTTTATTTTTGTTTTCTGTTGCCTGTTGTTCAGGTAGCATCTTATCCAATCCATTGTATTGGATTTTATGCCCATGGTTTTTAGTTTTTCCAGTAGTATTTTGTGGTCTACTGTGTCATGGTATGCAGGTATAGCAGTTTTTCCAGTAGTATTTTGTGGTCTACTGTGTCATGGTATGCAGGTATAGCAGTATATGCAGGTATAGCAGGTATATCAATACCTCAGGGAGTTTGACGCCCCTGCCTTGCAGAGTTCTAAACCACTGCCTTGTGGTACAGGTCCTTGACAGAACCGAAGGCTAAGGGAGCAAACCCTAAACAGAAAACCATGTCACTGTGGCAGCATTAAGGGCGGTTGATGTATGGAACTCCCAACATCTCCCGACCAGCCACTGCAGGGACAAATAGTTTTGCGCCTGTCTTGACATGTTCTTGCCGGTGTGAAACCTCTATTTGCTCCCCGAGAGAGTGCCGCTGGTAACTTGCAAAAGCCAGCAGCACTTCAACACTTTTGCAGGCAGCTTTCATGAAAAAGACACGACTCATGGACACAACTCTCACAGCAGAGAGCTAAATGGAGAGCGGCAGTCAAGTAATGAAAGCAGTCTTTGTCGCATCGCGACCGACAGCATGATGATGATGACTGTGTCAAATGCTTTGCTGAAGTCAATGAAGGCGGCTCCAACTAATTGTTTTTGGTTCATTGATGCCATTATGTCATTTGTTAGGTTAGCTATTGTTTTTGATGTGGAGTGCAGTTTCCTGAAGCCCCCTTGTCTTTCGTTTAGTATATCATTTTTTTCCAGGTGTTCATTGATGTGTCTATGTAACACTTTTTCAATGAGCTTGCCTGGGGTTTGAAGAATTGATATTGGCCTGTAGTTTCCCATGTTTTGTTTGTCTCCACCCTTGTGAATGGGGGTGATGGTTGCCATTTTCCAGGCTGAGATAAAATGCCCCTGCTCAAAGGAGATGTTGAATAGGTCTACTATGGTGGCCGGATGGCTTGGAGTGCCTCTTTCAGTATTTTGGTTGGTATTTCATCTATTCCACTTGGTTTATTCGTGTCTATGTCATTTATTAATTTTTTTACTTCTATCATATCTGTTTTGCAGGTGGGGATTTCGTTCTCCACAGTTCCTGATCTGTTTTCCCATCTTTTTTTGAATTTTTCTGACAGCTTTTGCCCTATTGTGGCAAAGTGTCTGTTCAGTTTGTTTGCTGCATCTTTGTCTGTGAGCATTGCCCCTTCGTTATCTTGGAAGTTTGTATGCTCTTCTTTGTTATTTTTTGGGAATAATAGGTTTACATTTTTCCAGAATTTGTTTGTGTTGCTTCCCCAGTCTTTGTCCTGCTTTATTATGTATTTCTTTTTTGCTGTTCTCACAGCTTTGAGACAGTTGTTTCTGGCGATGCGGTAGGCCAGTTTGTCTTCTATTGTTTCTGTGCGTTTTGCTTTATCACCCAGTTTACTTTTGGTTGTGATGAGTGTTAGCAGGTCTTTGTCTACCCAAGGGTCTTGGTTTTTTTGTACTTTTATTTTCTTCATGGGACACATCTCATCAATTGATTTTCTTATTTCTGTGATGATGTTGTCCCAATAGATATCGACATCATCTCTGTTTTGTGTGATGTTGTTTATGTTTTGGTGCAGATGATTTTTTAATGTATCTTCTGAGTAGTTTTTTAAGGACCTGCCCATTTTGTATTCATAGTGATTTGTGCTTTTAAGCTTTTTCCTGGTTACATATACTAGTTCGTGGTCGCTTATACCCCAGCTTCTAGTGCCCCATTTTGTGGCATGGTTTGAGTTGGTTAATATTAGGTCTATTGTTGAGCTATTGTTGCTTAGCCTTGTGCTTTCAGTGATGAGCGGCTGCAGGCCTAAGATCTTCACCATCTATATATCATTATAGATTTCCAATAGAACATTACCCAATTCTATATACATTTAAGATTATCAACAGAACTTATCCCAATTTCTATGTACATTTTGTTATCGCCATCTGATTTCTACCAGGTTTCGTGTACCTGATGCTTTCCTCATGTGATATTTGCCGGATATACATACACTGCAAGCACAACGATCATCACCTGTACGTACCTTTTGTTTTAGCCGCATGACCTCTGCCCGTGTGAGTGTGTCAGCTTTGGCGATGACGATGACGATGTTGACCTTGAGGTGGATGACCTTCATGAAGGCGATGTCTAGTGGCTTCAGCCTAACGTGAACAAAACACACACCATTTTGCTTAATGGATGGTTGTTGGAGTTTTACGTCCTGGCAACATCTACGGTCATATCAGGACGGATTTTGTTCCATGAGCTTATGCATGTGTCATGGGGGAGGGGGACTGATGAAAATGGGAAATATTGCGAAGAGCCGGATTCGAACCCACATTTCTTGCCATTTTTTGGGGGGGTAAAGTATTTATTCATCTGAATATGACATTTGTCAGCAGCGGAGCACTGGTCTTCCGGCCATCTTACTATCGGAATTGACATTGTAAATAATCTAAGTTTGATCAGTGCTGTATTAGTTACAGCACCGATCCTGTAGAATTAAGGTAGTGGCTCCTGCTGTATAATGTACAGCACCAGTCCCTGTAGGTCATGCAAAAATGGGGAGCAGCACCGAGTAGAAGGTGTATACTCGGGGCAACTCAAACAATCGTTGAGGGTTACATTTGGTCTCTTATAAAGCAAGGTAAGTTTATAGTTGACAAGACATTTTGTCTGTCTTATATAATGTTGAATGTGTTTAAACAGGTTGATAGTTGTGTAGGATGTCCGGTGTGTTGATGGTTTGTTCATGATGGTTAACGGTGGTGGCAGGGAAGGGGGGGCCCATTGGGGTGGGTGGTGTGCGGGCTGGTGTGCTAACAATTACACCCCCGAGGCTCCCTGATTTCATTATCCACGCCTACATGTCTATCTCTATGTGGCTCCTTGCCTGAGAGGACAGTGCAGAATCTATCTATGTGTCTATCTATTGACCTATGTATGTATGTATGTATGTATGTATGTATGTATGTATGTATGTATGTATGTAAGTATGTATGTATGTATGTATGTATGTATGTATGTATGTATGTATGTATGTATGTAAGTATGTATGTATGTATGTATGTATGTATGTATGTATGTATGTATGTATGTATGTACCTATCTATATCTAGCTATCTAAAAGGCCAACTCTCTTATGATAATAACTTTTCTTTCTCAAAGTTTCTGCTGATAGATCAGGTAGCGAAGCATTGTTGACATTTCAGACACATCTAAAGTTGTCTAAATTTGCATGGCTGTACCTGACGTCTGGGTGGAGTGTCAGCAATGTACAGTTTTATGGTTGATATAAATATTCATATAAAATAAACCATTGTAAATGTTCTGTGATAAAATGCTGATATGTTGAAAACGTTGGAGGTCCCCTTACTGATGAAATCCAATAAAGAAAAAAGTGATCACCAAATCATTTGAGCATCCGGCCCCCCATTTTGGTAGGTCATGGGATTCCGAGTCAAACCAATGGTGTACAAAATTGATACAGGTACTTGTCGCTACATAGTCGGGCGCTCAGCATTACTAGGAGAGGGCAAGGAGCAGTGGAATGAGGAAGACCAATTAACCGTGATTGAAATTGCTCTGCTTAAGCAATTAATGTACAATGACAAAATTAAAGCAAGAGCGGCCCATGAGACTTTAAATGGCTTAGATTTGTCATGAAGGTACAAATGGGCAACACGCTGCCTACCCATGTCCGGCCGGGTTAACGAAGTAGAAGCAGCAGTGGACACGGTTATCGATGATGTGTCGCCTGTTCAGGCCGCTTTCGTCATGAAGGTACCGCTCAAACTGGTCATCTATGTAATTAATGATAGTCTTGAAACTGAAAGGGAGACAACATTCCAATATTAGAATTCCGAAAAGTATCATAACACATGCAGCAGGGTATTCGCCAGAGGGTGAAATAGGCAATGTTCTGTATCCTTAAATTTTCTGGAGGTACGACTCCATGTCCTCAAATTGTTGGGATAATTTTTGTTTAAAGGTTCTTCAAGGAGCCAGAGACAACAAAGCATCCCCCCCGACCCACATTCTGTGTACCCTCAAATTATTTTCTGGTGGAAACCCTGCACATGGATGAGAACAGGTGAAGTAGTTATTTTTCTGATCTGCAGCAGCAGATTTCAGTTCCAATTGGTTGACTTGGGCTTGGCCAAGTAGTTTTGCTACTCGGGCTAGTAGAAATTTGTCACTTGCCCTATTGGGCAAGCAGGGAAAAAGTTACTGTCCTATCCTGCTTGGCTTAGACAATGTATTGCCTTCATCGGAGTCTGCAGCTTGAAGTACTGTATAAGTAGCCGTACCAATTCTCATTGTTAAGCGCATCCGCAAACCCAGGTGTGTCGACGACAGTCAGTCGCAGTTTAACTCCACGCTCCTCTATTTCGACAGCTGACGCCTCAATCTTCACCGTCTTTTCAATTTTATCTGATGACGAAGAGGAAAACAGACCAGGTGGGTATTGTTAATTGACGGTTCACACATCTGGAATATTTGAAGAATTTAGGCGCAAAATCATGTAAACGCCAATCGAAAAATTGAGTTTAAATAACCGATTTTTACCTGAAAATAATTTTAACGCTCACTAATTCCACTTTATATATGATCACATGGTTATGGAGCTATAAATAAAACAGGAATATAAAACATAAACATTTTGAAGGTTTGATTCCAATGTTTCTCTCCATTTTTGGATTGGCGTTTACGTGCTTCTGCGCCTTAACTCTTCGGATATCCTTAGGAAATAGAAATTCAGGCATTATTTTCACACGACAAGTTAGCATAATCTTTGGGGGATAAAAACCAGATGCGATGGCCGAATGAGTTGAGCGCCCGCCTGCCGTTTTGGTAGGTCATGGGATTCGAACCTACGTTTTCGAAGTACATTTGACATTTTTAGGGAGATTTTCTACAAGGTTCTACTTCTTTTAAATTAATCATTTATATACAACCATCCACAGATCAGTCCCAGGCGGCGCGTCGGCCAAGTACCCACATCTATACCAGGGTTGCCAACTGTTGTTTTGATTAAATACAAGTAAATATCCTGTTATACATATATATGCTAAAATATCAACCTATAATAACCCCTTAGAAATGTCCTCATATAGTCCATTTTATAGGGATGAAAGCGGTCTCCGGGAAAAAAAGTGAAAATCAATCTGAGATTTTGTTCTGGGGGTACGGGGGGTTGTCAGCATGCCTCCTAACCCCGCTAGCAGTCTCGCAGGTGCCGCTACTCAGGTTCCACACCCGCGACACAAAACCTCAAGGATTCTCGGTACCTGCAGGTTGGCAATACGCGACACTGCTAATACATGCCGCTAGTCCCTGAGTGTTCATCCCTTTAGACCACAATGCCTGATGGTACCTTCCTGCCCGTCAACTCCCTGACCCCCAGCTTGACCTTCCCCATTCAGTGTGACCCACGAGTGACCTTGGCGTGACCTACCTGCTGCGTCTAACAGTTCTCGCTCTGGGTAGAGGTCTGTCAGGAAGAGACTGTTGATCATCGTAGACTTGCCCAGTCCAGATTCACCTGTCAACAAATATAAAAAAAAATTAATTTACGAAGACGGAGACGGAGTGTGCATGTATAATGGTTTATTACTCGGAAGCGCTCAGGATGACACATGAAGGATAACCGGAAATCAGGTCAATCGCACTTCCACCTGATTTGTGTCAGGCTCATATGTTAATGAGACCGCCTTCGAACCATCAACCCTATCGTTATTCCCTTATTAAAGTTGGTGGGTGGGTGAAGAAATTATGGAGGTTGTTTGGATGACAGCGGCTGCGGCAGTTATGTTCGGGTTTGAAAGTGTTTGTGGTCAGATGATCGGAAAAGGCGGGTATCATACACATGTCAGCACCTGGAGTTATTATCTGAAGCCATGTTCAACAGTCCGTGTGGGGCAAGGTTTAGGGCCAGGTGGCGCCACCGTTCCAGGCTAGGAAGTGACAAGTACCAATTTTAAAGTCATTGGTTTGACTCGACCAGGAACCGAACTCCTGACTTTCCGTACGCGAGGCCTGCGCTCTACCGATTTGGCCACCGCCCCAGGCGGGAATCAGACGCAGGACCGACTAACCGGCTAGGAGTTATGTGTAGTGTGTGGGAGAGCCTCCAGGGGGCGCCACAGGTCTGGTCGCTTACAGGCGTCTACAGAAGTCAGTGTATTATTGGGTTAAAACAAAGAAAAGCCACATTCTGAAGTGTTTAATCACTAAATAAGTGTATGTGTGTGTTATAACATGAACAACACACACATGTGATCATCCACACATAATAATGTGATGTGAGAAATATAACACAAGCCCGACATGTGTGATCATCCACACATTATAATGTGATGCAAGAAAAATAGCACGAGCACCACACACGTGTGATCATCCACACAGTGTATTGTGATGTGAGAATTATAACATGAGCACCACACACGTGTGATCATCCATATAGTATATTGTGATGTGAGAATTATAACATGAGCACCACACACGTGTGATCATCCACACAGTATATTGTGATGTGAGAATTATAACATGAGCACCACACACGTGTGATCATCGATATAGTGTATTGTGATGTGAGAATTATAACATGAGCACCACACACGTGTGATCATCCACACAGTATATTGTGATGTGAGAATTATAACATGAGCACCACACACAAAGAAAGAAAAAGAAGCAAGAAGAAAAAAAAGGAGTAAAGGGATGGTGAATTAAAAAAAAAACACCCAACCATCCAACAAACAAATTGTTCAAAGTAAGCAACTTAGTAGCAACATAAGATAAAGAAAGAATACCGTTGCTAAGACACCTGACAGCTTTTATTGCCATGGTTACTATTCTAGTCCCCAATTGTCACTCACTACCACCGCCCCAGGCTGTGGACTACAGGAGGGAGGGATGACAAGCAACATGGAAAAAAGAAGCACCTGAGCAGTCCATTAACCCGTCTGTTGTTTGCAAATAAGGGTCAGATGTCGGGCTATTTAATGGACAATGCAGAGAACACTGTCAAATTCAGGCGAGGAATATGAGGACTTATGGCTGAAGGTGTTTAAAGAGATACAATAAAAATAATAACAGAGCTGGGGGGGGGGGGGGGGAGGGGAGGGGAGGGGGAGGAAGGGTAGGGGAAGGGATAGGGAAGGAGAAGGGGAGTGGAGAGGAAGTAGGAGGGGAAGGGATAGGGGGAAGGGGAAGGAGGGGATAGGGGAAGGAGGAGATGGGAAGGGGAGGGGAAAGGAGATATGGAAGGGGAAGTGGGAGGGGAAGGGATAGGGGAAGGGATAGGGGGATGGGGTAGGGGATGGGGAAGGGGAAGGGGAGGTTTGCGACCTCCTTGCAATCAAAGTAACACAAAAACCAATGGTCGGCGACTGGTCGCTGACCGGTCACCGACCAGTCGCAAGGTGTTCGCAAGTTGGTAGCAAAGTGTTAGCAAGCGATTGGAGGCGTGGGGGGTGGTTACCTCAGATGCTTCATTTAAGCTAAGATTCCTTCTACGCGGTATGTGGTATGTGGTATGCGAATGGGAGGATTCCTTCTACACGGTAAGCAGCAAGCGTCCCCCACCACAACCACTACCAGATGTTTCCCCTCAGCACCCCTGGGTGTCACCGTTCCGTAATGATCAGTCGCCTCTCCTGGTCTAAAACTAATGGACAAGTGCGACTGACGTTTCTATTCGCATACCGCGTGCTGCATGCCGCACCGATCGCTACAGGGACCGATCGAGTTGCCGCATTCGCATACCACGTGTAAGGGATGTAGCCCATTGACTTCAAGGCGTTTCAATTTTTTGCCGCATTCGCATACCGCATACTGCATGTAAGGAATGTTAGCTTTATTGTTTTGAACTGCCACTAGTAGCGCCAGTACTTTAAAGTCCACACACCACACAGTGTGCATTGCAAACATGCAGGCAATAATCATGGACACATGTTAAAGTAACAACCCTGAGACAGGCAACAATCAGCGAAACAAAAGCCGCTCTCACTGCTGCAACATTTCCATCATTTTTACTCCAAGAAAAAAGGTCTTCATTTAAATTGTCTTAAAAAAAAATTGGTTGTTTGGTTGTTGGGAGTTTTATGTCCTAGCACCATCCAAGGTCATATCACAACGGGTACCGAGGTGTGACAGTGCACACTCATGGAGATTTTATAGTGCTGCCCCACTGCAAAATCAGGCTGCCAGCACCATGACCCGATATCCCACTCAGTCACATCAACCTGACACTGAGCCAACTAGTCCTTGCCCTATCCTATTAATGCCGAGTGCCTGGGTAGGAAGCGACAGGTATCAATTTGATAAGCCATTTGTTTGACTCGACCGAGAACCGAATTCCAGATCTTCTGCACGCGTGGCCCGACATCTACCAATTCGGCCACTGTGCCCGGTCCTATTGCGCGTAGGAAGGTGGGGCGAATCGGAATAGGGCAAAGTGGAAATGATGAAACCGTGGCATCCCTCCCTCCCTCCCAACTGCCAGGACGCCAGGTACATTCCCGGAGTGGCAGAGATAGGGGTTCCACTAGGTATTGTAGGCCTCCACCCAGGCCTGTGATTGGCTGCCTGTAAAGAAGGACATCTGAGTGCAGGAGGTCAAGGTCACTGCGGGGCAGGCTGGTGGGCGGGCAGACATGCATGCTTACCCCCCCCCCCCCCTCCACCTGAGCCATGCTGGTTACCGGCATGTTCCCTAGCCCGCTATGGGAGACATACCTACTCACCTACTTACTTACTTACCTACCTAGCTACCCACCCACCCACCTACACAGGACCACATTTACTAACAAGCCAACCAGATCTTCATGCCAGTATTGACACACTTATTAATTTAGATGGGGTTTAAATGTCAAAGGTCTAAAGCTGCATAGTCCGATAAAAACATCAAATTTTCAAAACCAAAACAATCATCTGGAATTAATCCTATTTATCTAACAAATGTGGCAACAAATGCTTAATAAGTGACCAGTATCCAAAATTATAAGTCAATTTCATACAATCTATTACTGCAGAAACCTATGGTTTCAGGGTTTTGGTGTGCTTGCCAAATTTAATATTGCATGTTTGTACTTCAAATATCTCCAAAGTTAGCCATTTAAAATAAAAGTTGTTTCGAACTAAAGTAAGGTAGATTATAACCATCAACTTAATATATTTATCTCAGAAAATGACAGAAACTCAAAACCATCAGACTATTCATTGATTGATTGATTGGTGGTTGTTTTACAGAGCGTCGGCAGCAAAGGCCATTTTCATTCAACCATCACTCTTACACCGAATGTAAAGGAATACAATCAAATGTGTCAAAAGACACTTATGAAGTTAAAAAGCTCACACTTATATATAAAAATTGCAGCCAAGGAAAATAGAATTCTAGATATAAGTAAAAATTCTAAAGTATTACAACTATCGACTTGAGAAGTTATAACTATGACATGCAATATACTGGTAGTTTTGCACCGACAGCCTGGTGTTAGGCAGAGTGACGGCGGCAGGGCATGGTTTCACTTAGTGTACATCTGAACATATGTCACTGCAATAAACCAAGAAATGCACGGTATCTGGGCACAAATGTGGGGCATTCAAAGCGCGCTTATTGTCGGCACATTGGGGGCGGAGTCGCCGGCACGGCACGGGGCTAATTGGCAGGAATGGTGGCCTGGTGAAGGCTAGGGTGGAAGGGGGCGGGGAGGGGGGCGGGGAGGGGGAGGGAGGGGAGGGGAGAGGGAGGGAGGGAGGGGGAGGGGAGGGGAGGGAGAGGGAGGGAGGGAGGGAGGGAGGGAGGGAGGGAGGGAGGGGAGGGAGGGAGGGGAGGGAGGGAGGGGGAGGGAGGGAGAGGGAGAGGGAGGGAGAGGGAGAGGGAGGGAGAGGGGAGGGAGGGAGGGAGGGAGAGGAGGGAGAGGAGAGGAGGGAGGGAGGGAGGGAGAGAGAGGGAGCGAGGGAGCGAGGGAGAGGGAGGGGAGGGAGAGGATAAGAGAGGGGAGAGAGAGGGAGAGGGGGAGGGAGAGGGAGTGGGGAAGAGGGTGGAAGAAGGGGGAACGAGGGGGAAGGGAGGGGAAGGAGGGAGGGGGAAGGGGGGAAGGAGGGAAATGAGGGGGAAGGGGATGAAAGGAGGGAGGAGGAGTGGGAAGGGGGAAATGAGGGGGAACGGAGAAATGGGGGGGAAAGGATACGGAGGGAGGAATGAGGGAGAAGGGGGGGGAGGAGGGCGAAGTGGGGAAGGAGGGGGAAAGAGAGGGGGAAAGGAGGGGGAAAAGGGGGAGGAGGGAGGAGGGGGAGAAAGGAGCAGGAGGGGGTGAGGGCGAATGAGGGGAAGGGAAGGAGAGGGAGGGAAATGGAGGGGGGCGGCTGGAAGACAGCAGAGTGACTCGGATAGGGGCGGGGGAGGGGAGGATCAGAGGGGGGAGGGTGGGGAGGGAGGAACGGAGAGGAGTGGGAGGGAGGAGGCTGGAGGGCAGCGGAGTGAGGTGGACAGGGGAGGGAGAGGGGAGGAGAGGGGAGGAGAGGGGAGGAGAGGGGGAGGGGAGGGGGAGGGCAGGGGAGGGGGAGGGGAGGGGAAGGGAAACAGAGGGACGGAGGGGATGGGAATGGGAAAGGAAAGGGAATGGGATGGAAGGGGAGAGAAGGGAAGTGAAGTGAAACGAAGGGACGGGAACGGAAGGGAACAGGTACAGAGGGTGAGACAGGGAGAGAGAAACAAAGATACAGATATTGGTGAACACCGTCACAAAAATAACGAGGTCGAAACGAGTCGAGGTCTGTTTAAAAAAAAGAAGAAAAACGTGGTAGCCGTAGTTGACCGTGTTCGTGTTTGGCTGTATGCGTGTGTGGCTATCACACTCACTATCACACTCACATTCACACTCACTATCACACTCACACTCACTATCACACTCACTATCACACTCACTCTCACACTCACTATCACACTCACTATCACACTCACATTCACACTCACTATCACACTCACTATCACACTCACACTCACTATCACACTCACTATCACACTCACTCTCACTATCACACTCACTATCACACTCACTATCACACTCACTCTCACACTCACTATCACACTCACTATCACACTCACTCACTATCACACTCACTATCACACTCACTATCACACTCACACTCACTATCACACTCACTATCACACTCACTATCACACTCACTATCACACTCACTATCATGAGCCATGTTTGCTTCCTAACAGGTCCGCCGCATAGTCTAACACACATGTTTGTACCGTCCCATTTCTTCATATATCATATGGAGACTGCTTCCTAACAGGTCCGCCGCATAAACCTACATGTTTGCACCGTCCCATTCTTCATATTTCTCATGGAAACTGCTTCATGTGTGTCTCTGTGTGTGTAGTGGTGTGTCTGTGTGTGTGTCTGTGTGTGTATGTGTGTGTCTGTGTCTCTGTGTGTCTCTGTGTGTGAGACACACACAGAGACACAGAGTCACACACACAGATACACACACACAGTGTCGCGGCACTGTCGCGGCACTGTCGCAGCACTGTCGCGGCACTGTCGTCCAACTTGGCCCGAATTTGCATATGTCGTCGGGTTTTCACAAAATCCAAGTCGCTGGGCTGTCGTCAGCCCCTTGTCGTCGTAGTGTGACAGCCCCATCATAATGACTGCGTGTGGCTGTGTGCGTGATGACTGTGCGTGTGTGACTCCGTGTGTGGCTGTGCGTGTGACTGTGCATGTGTGACTGTGCGCATGTGACTGTGTGCGTGATGACTGTGCGTGTGTGACTCCATGTGTGGCTGTGTGTGTGACTGTGGATGTGTGACTGTGCGCGTGTGACTGTGTGTGGCTGTGTGCGTGTGTGACTGTGCATGTGACTGTGTGTGTGTGTCTATGTGGATGTGTGACTGCGCATGTGACTGTGTGTGGCTGTGTGCATGTGTGGCTGTGCGCGTGCGTGGTTGTGCATGTGACTGTGTGTGTGACTGCGTGTGTGTCTATGTGGATGTGTGACTGCGCGTGTGACTTTGTGTGGTTGTGTGTGTGTGTGACTGTGTACGTGTGTGGCTGTGCATGTGACTGTGTGCGTGTGTGTCTATGTGGATGTGTGATTGTGCACGTGTGACTGTGTTTGGCTGTGTGCGTGTGTGGCTGTGCATGTGACTGTGCACGTGTGGTTATGTGAGTGTATGACTGTGCGCGTGTGACTGCGTGTGGCTGTGTGCGTGATGACTGTGCGTGTGTGACTCCGTGTGTGGCTGTGCGTGTGACTGTGCATGTGTGACTGTGCGCGTGTGACTGTGGATGTGTGTGTGTGTGGCTGTGCGTGTGAGTCTATGTGGATGTGTGACTGTGCGCGTGTGACTGTGTGTGTGACTGTGTACGTGTGTGGCTGTGCGTGTGACTGTGTGTCTATGTGGATGTGTGATTGTGCATGTGTGACTGTGTGTGGCTGTGCGTGTGTGACTGTGTACGTGTGTGGCTGTGCATGTGTGAGGCTGTGCATGTGTGACTGTGCATGTGTGGTTATGTGCGTGTGTGACTGTGGGCATGTGACTGTGTTTGGCTGTGTGCGTGTGTGGCTGTGCGTGTGACTGTGCACATGTGGTTATGTGCATGTATGACTGTGCGCGTGTGGCTGTGTGCGTGTGTGTGTGTGACTGTGCATGTGTAGGTGTAGAGGATTTAAGGAGGGGTGGCGGGTATTTTTACGACAGATTAACGCACAACGCAACACGATCAACCAGTTAATTGGGGTCAGAGGCAAACAGAAAGGTCACAGGACCAGATGATCAGGAAGCCCACCTGATCACAATTGCGCCAATGAAGAGTTGCTGTCATCGTCGCCACCGATGGCCAACCAAGAGATTGCATGAAGGGAGGAAATAAACGATGCATACTTATGCCCGTGATCTGGTATTAATAAAGGTGCCTTTAAAAAAAGAGGAAAGCTTGTTTGATTTAACGACGCCTCTAGCACACATTGATTTATATCATAGGTCATTGGACATCAAACATATGGTCATTCTGACATATTTGTTTGGAGGAAACCCACTGTCGCCACATAGGCTACTCTTTCCGATAAGCAGCAAGGGTTTTTAAAATTTGTATATATATGCACTTTCACACAGACAGGGCAGCACAAAACCTTTGATGAACCAGTTGTGGACCACTGGTTGGAACGGAAAATAGCCTAAACTGCAAATGTGTCCACTGAGCAGGATCGATCAGATGACCCACACCTTCACAGGTGGACATTCTACCGCCTGAGCTACATCCCGCTACCCCCTTTAACAAAAGAACACCCTCCCTTGGCCGTGTTCGATTATGACGCTCTGGACCACTCGGGCATCCGAGTCGTCAGAATTTAAAATAGAACACCGCGAGGTGAAGTTAAAAATATATGGGCCGTGTGCAAAACGACCTGACCCCAGTGCCTCACCTCTTGGCTGGGGGCGCTAGGAGCATTTGTGCTGGTACCTGTGTGTCATGTACTGCAAAGCTACTTTTTTTTTTCAATGTAAAAGACCATCCAGATTAAAATGGACATACATCCAAATTATGCAATCATAAAATACTTTAAATCCTATTTTGCTGTAGTTATATTGGTTATTTAAAAAAAAAAAAGAAGGTTTTGGATTAAGCCACCATTTTCCCCACCCTGAGCGTGTTCATTAATGCAACCCGAGGTTGTAGGTCCTGCGCATGCGCCAAAAAGTGGTTTGGATCACCCGAGTTGTTTAATCGAATAGAGAGAGTGCACGTGACATCATCACTCAGCAGTCAGCAGCCAGCCATCTTCGATTACGAGCACCCTCCCTAGCCATGTTGTGAATGCATGCAGATGCGGTAAAACAGAGTTCTCTTGTGTTCTTGGAGGTTCTGGGCAGTTTACATCCAATGTGTTTACTTACAGCACTTTAGCAACAACTTCTGAGGCCAAACTGCTCAAAACAGTGACAAATAAACCAACAAATCAGTAAATAAGCACAGTGTAGGCAGTTACAAGCCTTCTGTATGTAATCCAATATGGCCACCGAAAGTTGTCTTGTGACGTCATTACACCCCCTCTATACGGCCCCAATGACTAAGCCATCTGAACGGGTTAAGTAGTACCACCAGGTCCTGAGAGTTATTTCCGGCCTAAGTGAGCAGATACTTCAAGCTGCACTTAAGCTGCGTACACCAGCAGACTCAAATCGTTAGTCGGGTCTTGCAACAAGATCGTGGTCGGGATAGCGCATCCCCAAACCCCACAAACTTTGAATCTTAAAAACAAACACCTGCTTCTCAAGGTTCGGCAAGAACATCTTTCTACGTTTCTTTTAAAGCAACAACTAAATATTAAAAAAACCTCCAATATAGATACCGCCAGCATATTGTTAAGTACAGTACAACCCAGTTAAACCAAGCTCAGTTAAACCAAACGATCGGTTAATCCAAACTTTTTTCGGCGGCCTGGCAACATACTACCATTTATCATATAAAAAAGTTGGTTAAACCAAAGTCGGTTAATCCAAATTATCGGTTAATCCAAACAAAATTTCGGAACCCAGGCCACTTCCGGTCCGGTTAAACCAAACTTTCATGTGGTTATAAGGTCATCTGAGACCCCTCCCACCCACCCCACCTTCAACTCCTTCTCGCCCCGCCAAGTCAAAGTCGAAGCCAAAGCTCGGTTAAACCAATGATCGGTTAATCCAAACAAATTTCTAGGGTCCCTTCAAGTTTGGTTTAATGGGGTTATACTGTATCATGTTTGTTGGGGTTTTACATCCTGTTCTGTTGTGGTTTGTTTCAGTTTTTGGTCCTAGCAACATCTAAGGTCATATCAGGATGGGCACCAACTTGTGACAGTGCCCACTCCTGGCAGCTTTATAGTGCTGCCCCGCTGGGAGACCAGGCCGTTGGCACCATGACCTGATATCCCACTCAGTCACATTATCCTGATGCTAAGCTAACCGGTCCTGTCCTGTCCTAGTAATGCAGCGCACTAGGCGAGGTAGCTACAAGTATCAATTTTGTATGTCATTGGTTTGACTCGGCTGGGATTCGAACTCCCACCCTTTTGCATGGGAAATCTGCGCTCTACCGACTTGGCCACCGCGTCCGGTGCTGCTAGATAATATCGCTGGCTGAAAAGCGAAAGCAGAAGTTGACATCACCCACAATCGGCTAATGCGTTGCCAGCCATAACTGAACTAGTTCTAGGACAGTGTCCATTCCCCGCCATCCACTATGCACACGGCCCATGCAGTAAGTAACTGGATCAATACACAGCACACAAACACACAGCAATGCTAGTACCTTAACCATTCACCCATCTGACTAAATGTCGTCTGTTGATTAAAAATATAAATTCACTGAAACTAGTCTTCGGGAATAAACGTTGTCACTGAACCCGACCGGACGCGGTCGCCCAATCGGTCGAGCGCAGGATTTCCATGTGGAAAGTCAGGAGTTCGAAACATGGCCAAGTCAAACCAATGACTTACAAAAATTGATACTTGTCGCTACCTAGCCTGCCGCTTGATATTACTAGGATAGGGAAACTAGGACTGGTTGGCTCAGTATCAGGATAATGTGATTGAGTGGGAAATTGGGTCATAGTGTCAGCAGCCTGGTCTCCCAGTGGGGCAGCGCTATAAATTCACCATGAGTGCGCCTTGTCACAAGTCAGTCCTGATATGACCATCGATGTTGCTAGGACATAAACTCAAACTACAAAACTCACATAAAATCCACCTCGGAAACCCGACTTTCAACAAATGTTCAACAATTCTCTATAGGTGGTAAGCGAGTCAAACCAATGACTTAACAAATTGATACTTGTTGCTTCCTAACCTGGTGCTCGGCATTATTAGGATTGGGCAAGGATTTGTTGGCCCAGTGTCAGGATAATGTGACTGAGTGGGATATCAGGTCATGGTGCTGTCGGCTTGGTCTTCCAGTGGGGTGGCACTATAAAGTCGCCATGAGTGCGCAGTGTACAGATCGGTGCCCGTCCTAATATGACCTTAGATGTTGCTAGGATGTAAAACAACAAACAAGCAAACAAACAAACAAACAAACCTATGAGTATGAGGGACCGTCAAGTTCCCACACCTCCCAACCCCCACAAACCAAATATAAAATCGCAAAATATCGCACATATTATCTCTGATGTAATTTTGAAGTGGTTAAATTTGTGTCAAATGACGGCAGAATTTAACTCACAAAACAGCGCTAAAATTACAGGAGGTGATATAGTCTAGTTCTTACTTGTAGACACACTAAAATTTGTGTGTGCCTTATGTTGGTAAAGAGGCCTCACAAGGGGATCATTCTATTGTTCAATTGCCCCGTGATTTACCGCTGCCACTGTACAATCCAGCACCAGGGATCATGGATTGCAGTACATTTGCGCAACAGAAATCTATAGACCTATTTCAATGTTTACTAACATTGTGTATGCGCGTGCAGCTTGGCTGCAGAACGAAGGGACACTGCCATTTAGTTTGCCGGTATGTGCAGTGAAAAACGTCAGTTTTATTCAAAATTAATAGAAATCCAGAACCCTAACCGTATCAATTTAATATAATCTTTTTGGTAAACATGTTATCTGTTTGTGTGCCAAGCGGTTTGTGTCTAGGTGATGTGGTTTTAGAGATATTTAACTTTTTCTGTATGAAGATTGCTCACGGCCATTAACAATGCATTTAGTTTGCCGGTATGTGCAGTGCAAAACGTCAGTTTTATTCAAAATTAATAGAAATCCAGAACCCTAACCGTATCAATTTAATATAATCTTTTTGTTAAACATGTTTTCTATATGCGTTCCAAGCAGTTTGTGTCTAGGTGATATGGATTTAGAGATATTTAACTTTTTCTGTATGAAGCTTGCTCATAGCCATTGAGTTTGCAGTGTGACACTGTGTCGCCCTGCAGCCAAAATGAGCGCGCATTGACCTAGATACGTATGCTGACGTCATATGAAATAGGTCTATAGGGCATAACAAGGCCCAGTAGATGCCGACTTTTGCCCAATTGGTCGTAATGCTCGCATTGCTTTTGATGCGAGGGAAGGAAGAGACCCTCCCCCCGCCTCTCCTGCCGCCGCCCGGCTTTCTCACCTTCCCTGTCATCCCTCCCTCAGCTTTCTCCCACCTCGCCCTCTCTCCCTGCCCCGCCGGCATTCTCACCGTCCCCGCGTTCTCACCTCCCTGCTCCTTCCCTTATAAGGCCGCCCGCCGGCCTCCTTCAGCCACTCGCCCTCCAGCCGTCCTCCCTGCACAAGCTCCTTTTTATGCCACAACACCCCAACCCACACAATAAGAATTATTAGTAAAGCTCTCTCTCTCGCACACACACCCACACATACCCACACACAACTACCATATGAATTATTAGTAGAGATGCATGCCTGCTTGTGATAATCTATGGAGTAAACAAACTCCCCCCATCCCACACCCACACCCCCACCTTACCTCCTCCACACACACACACCCATAGTGTGATAAACAGAAAGCTCTCAGCCACTCACACGGCCAGGCCACTCTTCACCTGCCGGGTACCAGTGTACCGGAAGTCAGCCCATTACTAGCTCACTTAGGCCCGCCATACACCTCATGCAGCTCCCCATTATCGACACCGGACGCGGTGGCCGAATTGGTAAGAGCGCAGGCTTTCCATGTGGGAACGTCGGCAGTTCGACAAACCCAGCTGAGTCAAACCAATGACTTACAAAATTGATACTTGCCACTACCTAGCTTGGCGATCGGCATTAATAGGATAGGTCATGGGTTGGTTAGCTCAGTATCAGGATAATGTGGCGGAATGGGATATCAGGTCATGGTGCTGTTGGCCTGATTTCTCAATAGGGAAGTCCTATAAAGTCACCATGAGCACGCACTGCCACAAGTCGGTACCCGTCCTGATTTTTTGTTTGTTTGTTTGTTGTTTTTGTTGTTTTATGTGATGGGTGTATTTATGCTGCCCATAACGGTTAAGAGAATGACTTGTTTTCGCCGCTAGACAGTAATAGTCTTGTGACTCCCCTTCTTTTTATATGACCTTAGATGTTGCCAGGACGTAAAATTCCAACAACCAACCATCTTCCATATATATATCTAAAAGATAGTTGACACTGTAGCAATCTATGTGCGACCATGACGAAGACAATTGGGGCCAGTTGGCAAGATGGAAAAAAAAAAAGTGGAAAAAAGAAGAACAAAACTGTAGTGGGCCAACTTTCTTAGTGCATCCTCGGACTCCAGGTAGGTAAACAGCAATATACACAAACCAGGTGTTGGCGACGTCAAAGACCAATAGCAGAACGAAGATGCGTCATTATGCCATTTCACCAGAGCTGTTCAAGTTACATAGTGCAATGAAAACATCAAATTTTCAAAACCAAAACACTTATCTAGATTTGATTCTACATATTCAACTTAGATATTGATGTACTTATTAAGCATTTGTTTCTGCATAGAAGGTCATAATAAGTTACTTTAATAGAACCTGTTACTACTGAAGTCTACGGTGTCAGAGTTTTGGCATGCCAGCCAAAATTAATTTGACATGATCTGACGTCAAAGACCATTCTGATATGACCTTAGATGTTGCCAAGATGAAAAACTCCAATAACCAAAGTTAAAATATCTCCAAAGTTAGCTACTAGTTACTTCAAACTAAAGTAAAGTAGATTATAACGATAGACATAACGTATTTATCTCTGATAATGGCAGAAACTCAAAAGCATCGGATAATGCAGCTTTAAATTCAAATTTTCTCATTGTAACTTGGAATAATCTACTTCATTGAACGTTGATGTGAGAGATATCGAATTATATACACATGGAAAATGATTGAAGGCAAAGCACCAAACTATGGCATAACAACGTATCATTCAAAAAGATATGGTAGACTTGGTAAGGTACCAACAATACATACAAAAGCCTCACAGTCAACAAGAACACTGCGGGAAGGAAGTCTTTCTGTCCGAGGAGTACAGCTCTTCAATACAATGCCAGCTTACATTAGAAATCAATCAAACTGCAGTGTACAATTAATCAAACGGCAGCTTGACAAGGTGTTAACAGCAATACCAGATGAACCACAGATTCCAGGATACACACAGCTAACGCCAGCAGATTCAAACTCATTACTGCACATGACAAAACTGAACAGAGCATCCTCACCACATGTGGTGGGCTCTGATGGTGGAGTCTCCGACTTGGTCTGAGCATACAGCTCAATCACTATAATCTAATCTAATCTAATAATAACATCAAGCATCACACAAATCAACACCTTTAATACCAAGGATCACTCACACTCACACCTGCTGGGTGGATGTGGCAGGGTCACATTTCATTGATTATCCGTGGTATGACAGTGATTGTCAGTCACAGCTGTGGCTGTTTGAACATTTGAGGCATCACCACGTCGTACACTATTTGACAGTCTTTGGCAATGTCTAGATTAGGCACCTCAAGTTACTTACTTACTCTTACTAGGTACTCCAAAGTGGGCGTATACGGTGTCCGTAGCGCGAAATCTGACCTATTTTAACCGTTTTAAAAAGGCTTGAATCTCCACTAATTCTGCTTGGTTTGAAATAAGAATTATATCAAATTAAAGCTTGTTCTTTTGTCTTTTAGGGTGTCTGATTTTTAATTATCATTATGAAATAAATTACAGTCAATGGACACTTGTTGGGGGGTACCATCGGCAGCTCTGAGCATGCTCGCCGATTTTGTTTTCATCCAGTCTGAGCTACTCCCTTCCCTAAACTTGATACCTTGGTGAGTACAGTGACCTGAGCTAAAAATAACCACCAATGAAAGATAGAGAAGAATCTAGGCTTCATTAGCATATCAAGCATGACTGTTTTTGAGTGGGAAATTTGATTGAACTGAAGGAGTGAAAACATTAACACATTAATCCTCCTTGAAAATTGATCAGGATCGTTTTGAAAATTATATCATCAGAAAGCTTAAGTCTTCCTCTACCTAACCAGAACAATATTTGGTTGAGATTTATATCATGCGCATCAAGGTTGATCTGAGAAGTGACTGCTGCAAGAATGTGGCTATTGTCAGCTCGCGATGCCTAAAGGTGAATGTTGTCTTTCTTTCTCTGATCAGTTAGAAAATTATGTCATCATGTAGAGCTTTTAATTCTGGTTATTTTGGTATAAATATTGCTGTGATAGGACAATTAGAACGGGAGTTATGCTATTTTTCTTTATTTTACTGAATTTATTATTGGTGGTTGCTGAAAATTAAGGAATTTAGCAAGTTTGACATGAAATTTCAGAAAGAATACTAACAGTGATGGTCTGTAAAAAATTGAGCTTCTTATTTGTACTATAGAGATTGAGATTCTTTAATATTGGACAGATCATATGCAAAATAGCTTCCAGGTGGGACCCTAAAAACCAAGATTTGGCTAATTTGGAAATGTGCACAAATCGGGGTAAAAAAATCAATTTTTAAACACTCATAACTTTGCAGCTATTCAATCGATCTAAATGATTTTTATATCATTGAGATCCAATTTAAAAGATCTGTACAGGTATATAACTTGTAATACTGACCTGCTAAAAATAGAAATCACTTTGGAGTACCTACTCTTACTGCGTCAGTCTTTTTACCCATCGGGGAAAATCCCCCCCCCGCACACTTGGTTTACAAATTGAACCATATGGGCGCGTTTGTTGGTGGGTTTTACGTCCTGGTAACACATAAGGTCATATCAGGACGGATGCTGACTTATGACAGTGTGCACTCATGGCGACTTTATAGTGCTTCCCTACAGAAAGACCAAGCTACGGACAACATGACCCAACTGCCTACTCAGTCATATTATCCTGACACTAAGCTAACCAGTCCTTGCCCTATCCGAGTTATGCTGAGTGCCAGGCTAAGTAGCGACAAGTCTCAATTTCATAAGTCATTGCTTTTTACTCAGCTGAGATTCAAACTCCTGATCTTCCACACAGTAAGACTGTGCTGTACTGATTCAGCCAATTTGCTAAGTCAGCCGAGATTCAAACTCCCGACCTTCCGCATGGGAAGTCTTTGCTCTACCAATGCGGCCACCACGTCCAGTCACATAGTCAGTCTTCCTTCTGGTTTTGAGCTCAATTAGTCCATTCTTACTTCTAAGTGTGAGACAGATGAATCTGTCTCGAATATGAATATTTGATAAAGCTACACTGAATATTCATGTAAGGAATACATGATAAATATCACGTGACCAGATCGTTAAAGGTGACCATTCACATATCTGATTGGCTGGTTAAAAGTTGCAATAGCAATCTTTTATGTATTGCATTGTAGTTTAAAAACAAATGTGAATATTTTAACATTGTATGGGTTGTAGATCTGTAATAAAAAGTAGTGTAGTAGTCTGCACTGACCTCTCAGGCAAGTAACCACATATACAGGTAGGTGTGGGTAGTGTAGTGATATCAGGGAGCCTAGGTGGTGTAATGGTTAGCACACTGGCATGGAATGCAGAGATGTGGGTTCGAGGCCCCCTCTAGGTGCAATATTTCCCATTTTCATCACCCCCACGACACTGGTTCCATGACCAGGATCCTGTACAAGCTACGCACTGTACGGTTGTTGAACCTACCCTGTGTATGTATGTGTTAGTGCATTGCCTCTATGTATGTAATTGTAAGCGTTAAAAGACTTACAATTCCAGGGGGACGGGTGTAGTAGTCTGCACTGACCTCTCAGGCAAGGAACCACATAGACAGGTAGGCGTGGGGAGTGTATTGATATCACGGAGCCTAGGTCGTGTAATGGTTAGCACACTGGCATGGAATGCAAAGAGATGTGGGTTTGAGTCCTGCTCTAGGCGCAATATTTCCCATTTTCATCGCCCCCACGACACAGGTTGCCGTGACCATGATCCTGTACTAGCGACGTGTGATAATATCAATGAGCCTAGGTGGTGTAATGATTAGCACACTGGCCCGGAATGCAAAGATGTGGGTTCGAGTCCCACTCTAGGCGCAATATTTTCCATTTTCATCACCCCAACGAGAGTATCAATACTATCATTTCCCCCAAATTTATTAACGGGGTAAAATGAGAAAATAAAGATATCATTATGGTGATGATAAGCACCATTTTGAATGCTTGCCATCTATTGTTGGAGACCAGATGGAATGGTCGAATGAGTTGAGCGTCCGTCTCCCATTTTGGTAGATCGTGGGATTCAAACCCATAGGTTCGAACCCTGGTCGAGTCAAACCAATGACTTAAATTGATACTTGTCACTTCCATGCCAGGCACTCGGCATTATTAGGATAGGTCAAGGACTGGTTTGCTGTCAGGATAATCTGACTGAGTGGGATATCAGGTCAGGGTGTTGGTGGCCTGGTCTCCCAGTGGGGCAGCACTATAACGTTGCAATGAGTGTGCACTCGCACAAGTTGGCACCTATTCTGATATGACCTTAGATGTTACCAGGAAGTACAACTCCAAAAACCAAACAATATATTGTTGGACAGAGCTGATTTACAGCAATGTCGCAAACGAGTGTTCATTAAATGCTCTAAGTATATAATCATGTATTACAGAACATTAGCATAGTTTTTAAACATGGGAATACATTTCAAGAACATTATTGTACTTAATTGCTAAAACTGAAAACGTCTAATTTCACCGCAATACCATTACTTAAGCTGTTAAGTGTTAAACCCGCAAAATAAGCAAATGGGATAGGAGAAAGATGGCCTTTAAATCGACATGACAGACTACTTGGCCCACACAGCACTGCTAAGCACCAGCCAAGAATGCACTTTCTATGCCAAGTCATTGGTTTGACTCGTGCCGGAGATCGAACCCACCACCTTCCTCCCACACGCGATTGGTAACGATGAGTGACGGGTGATGTTATGCCATCGAAAAGTGGGTAGAATTCATTCTGTCACAGCTTTTTTATAGAAATGAACAAGTGTCGAAAGACGGTCAAATTTACGACAAAAGACAGATAACCATATGCAAAGCGGGGAGCCCCCAATTCAGCTTGACCAGACGCAGTGGCTCAGTCGGTAGAGTGCAGGCTTCCCATGCGGAAAGTGTTGGGGAGTTGGAATCCCAGTCGAATCAAATCAATGACTTACAATTTTTATACTTGTTGATCGCTACCTAGCCTGGCACTTGGCATTAATAGGATAGGGCACGGTCTGGTTAGCGCTCAGTGACACAGTGTCAGGATACTGTGCCTAGTTAGCTCAGTATGGGAATAATGTGAATCTGTGATATATCGATTGGGTCATGGCGCTAGTATCCTGACCTCCCAGTGGGACAGAACTACAAAGTCGCCATGAGTGTGCACTGTCACAAATCGGTACCCATCCCGATATCACCTAAAATGTTGCTAGGACGTAAAAACCCCAACATACAAACAAATCCAAAGTCAATTGTGCGCTCTATCGACTCGTCCATCTCGGCCGGCTGGAGGTAATGGGAGTGGGTGTCGCTGGGTGCGGGACGTTGGCTGTGTTTACTACACAGCTCGGTGTAAACCAGCGGTTTGTTACTTCCGGTTGGTCGAGGCGCCCCCTGCCGCCCTATCCACCCCTCTTACACTGTTACACACAACAAACACTGGCACTGATACCTCCTCTCTCTTTCTCTCTCCCTCCTCACGAACACTCTCTCCCCCCTCCCTCCTTTCTTTGTTTCTTTAACTATCTCTCTCAGACACTCTCTCTCCTTTCTATCTTTCTTTGGTCTTTCTTTCTTTTTCTTTCTTTTTCTCTCTTTCTGGCTTTTTCTCTTTCTTTCTTTCTTTCTTTCTTTCTTTCTTTCTTTCATTCATTCATTCATTCATTCTTTCTCTCTCTCACATACTCTCTCCTTTCTGCCTTTCTTTCTTTTTCTCTCTCCCACACACACTCTCTCCTTTCTCTCTCTTTCTTTTGTTCTTTCTTTGGTTCGTTCGTTCTTTCTTTGCTTATTTCTCTCTCCCACACACACTGTCCTCCTTTCTTTCTCCGTTCTCTCTCTCTCTCTCTCTCTCTCTCTCTCACTTACCCCCCCCCCCCCCCCCCGCTGCCAGTACAGTGATGGATGTGTGGATCATCAGAAGTACCAGAGAGCTTTGTTGACATACATTTACCGGTTACAGTCACAGGAACAACTCGTGATTTGATGACGGCAATCCAATCCCACCACACTTATTCACTCAGTCCCCTCATACCCCGAGTACAAACAAGACACCAACCACCACCTAGCTATTTGCGCGGTGGCCGAATCGGGAGAGCACCAGCCTCACATGCAGGAGATCGGGCGTTCGGCTCCCGGTCGAGTCAAACCAATCACTTATAAAAATTGATACTTGTCACTTCCTAGACAGGCACTCAGCATTAATAGGATAGGGCAAGGACTGGTTAGCTCAGTGTCAGGATAATTTGACTGTGTGGGATATTGGGTCATGGTGCCTGCAGCCTGATTTCCCAGTTGGCCAGCACTATAAAGTCACCATGAGTGTGCAATGTCACAAGTCAGTACCTCTCCTGATATGACGTTAGATGTTGCCGGGACGTAAAACTCTAACAACCAACCAATCAGCTATTTGCCACTTTATTATTATTATTATTATTATTATTATTATTATTATCATCGTCATCAATATTACTACTAGTAGGCTTACTAGTATAAGTATCAGAAATTGTTTACACATAACACTTTCCCATAATTCATGAAAAGAACACACATAATAAAATATCCAAGTATCATCACATAATCATTATTTAAAGGACCGAAATATGAACGTACATTTAACAAACAAAACCAAAGCACCCATAAAACAATCGAAGTTATGACCACCACCCCCTCATATCACCACCTCCACCACACCATCACCTAATACTACTACCACCACCCTCACCAGCACCACCCTCACCACCACCACCACCACCTAATACCACAACCACCACCCTCACGACCACCACCACCACCACATTAAAATCAGACTCTTAAAAGCAATTTAATTCATGCTCGTATTACTATTATTACTATTACTATTATTATCATCATCATAATCATTATTATTATGTCGACTGGGCTATATTGAGTGTGTTTTGTTCTTGTTTTGTGTTGTGACAATAAGTACATGAAAGACCACTCTGATGTGCATTAATATGTGCCCCCCGCCCCACACACACAACCCCCCGTGCCGGAAATCAGCGGATCGCTGCGTCTGGCACGCGTCACCTATGACCTCTGACCTCTGCCGTTGACATGACCTCAGGGTGCCCAACTTGCCGACATGCCAACATGCCAACATGCCCGCAGGCATTAGAGATGTGTAGAACTACTGTGAGCAGGGCGGACTGAACCCGCTTAACGTCGACTTCACATTAATCCAACAGGTTGTCGTCTGCTCGCAGCAAAGTGCAGTTGGGTGATTTTGCGAGGCACAAAGTCATAATATGATATTTATTTTCACTGAAACTCAAAGTGCTAAGTTCAGGCAATGAGTTGGGTTGCAGACTACCTAAATGTCATACGCTGCAATGGTAGGACAGCATAGTGGTAACTATGGCAACATTATGCCATGATCAGGACCCAATCAGAGCAGGCCAACAATGTCTATGTCATGTTTGTTTGTTTGTTTGTTGTTGCTTTACATCCTAGCAACATCTAAGGTCATATCATGACGGGCTTCATGCTAACAGTTAGTAACACACAGAACACAGAGTTGTTGTTGGTTGTTGTAGTTTTATGTCCTGGCAACATCTAAGGTCATATCAGGACGGGTACCGACTTGTGATGGTGCGCACTAATGGCAATTTTATAGTGCTGCCCCACTGGGAAATCAGGCCACCGGCACCATGACCAGATATCCCACTCAGTCACATTATCCTGACACTGAGCTAATCAGTCCTTGCCCTATCCTATTAATGCCAAGCGTCAGGCTAGGAAGTGACAAGTATCAATTTTATAAGTCATTGGTTTGACTCGACCAGGAACGGAACTCCCGATCTCCCGCACGAGAGGCCCATGCTCTACCGCTTCGGTCACCGCGTCCAGTACTGTGACTGTGGTGAATATGATTGAACTCACATTACCAACAGTGAGTCAGCAACAACAACAAAAGGGGAGATGGGATGGAGGGGGGGGGGAATGGAAAGGCTCTTCCTTTAGTGTGAAAAAAGGTAAAGCTCATTTTATTTAACGACGCCGTTTAAAATGTTCCATCTGTATATTCTGATGGTTTTTAGTTGAGTGTTAGAGTGTGTGTGGGTGTGTGGAGGTGAGTATAGGTGTGTGAGTGTGTGTGTGAGTGTATGTGTGTGTATGTATGAGTGTGTGTGTGGATGTGTGTGTGTTTATGCGTGTGAGTGTGTGTGAGAATGTGTGAATGTGTGAGAGTGTGAGTGTGGATATGAGTATGAGAGTGTGTGTGAGTGTGGATATGAGTGATTGTATGTGTGTGTGTGGATATGAGTGTGGATATGAGTGTGTGTGTGAGTGTGTGTGTGAGCTTGTGTGTGTGTGCGTGTTTGTGCGTTTGTGAGTGCTATGCACGGTTGAATTAGAAGCTCGACTGTTTAATTGTATTTGTTCAGGTTTTTTCTCGTGTGCTGTGCAAACTACTTAGACTTACCGTAAATGGACACACCAGATTGCAAACAGCAAAGTACAACTCACCTGCAAGGGAAGAACATATAACATTAAGAACATGGTGAGCTTAGAATCGCAGTTGGGCAACCAAGCGAATAAATGGCAGTAAAATACCAGCGTAGACCACAGCTTGTGGGAGGGGGCAAGGTAAATATGTTGAAATCAAAATAGCAAGTCTCGTAACGAACGCACAGAATTGTAAACACTATTTTGTTATGGTTTGAGAATCTCTCGTCGATTACGCAACATTATCTGAAGTAGGTTTTAGGTAGTCCATTATACACTTCGTCTGGTCTATTATATACTCACACAAACACCCACAGGACCACCCGCAGACATAAATATAGAAATACGTACAGACATACGTACAGACAGACAGATAGACAGGCATGCAGATAGATAGATGAATCGCTAGATAGAGACAGAGAGGTGGGTAGGTAGGGAAGGGGGAGGAAGGGAGAGGGGGAGAGGAAGGGAGGGAGGAGAGAGGAAGGAAGAAGGGAAGGAGGAAGAGGGTCCTAGGAGGAGTATGATGAATGATGATGATGATGATGATGGAGGAGAGGAGGAGAGGAGGAGGAAGGAGGAGGAGAGGAGGAGAGAGGAGGAGGAGGAGGAGGGGGAGGGAGGAGGAGGAGGAGGAGGAGGAGGAGGAGGAGGAGGAGGGGAGGAGAGGAGGAGGAGGGGAGGAGGAGGAGAGGAGGAGGAGGAGGAGGAGGAGGAGGAGGAGGAGGAGGAGGAGAACCCACAGTCCTGCCATTACAGGGCGAGCATCCTAATCATTAGGCTACCTAGGCTACCTGATGCAATCAAGATACCCACACCTTTGTGGGTCTGCGGTATGTGTGTGCGGTATGCGGTATGTATGAAATCATTCATGTTGGCCTGCCAACATGGGTAATTTGCGTGCGAACAAGGAGTCTCCCCGGTGGCCCCCCTGGGTTCGAATCCAGAACCCAAAACCCTACCGGATTTCCCGCGAATCCACGCCCTCGCGAGACCCATGAGCGCCCACCCATCCTAGCAAATCCCCGCCCTCCAAACATCACTTCCACCACAGCAGCCGGACGAGCAACTTACCACCAACTCAGCCGCCGACCCACCCTACAAACGACAAACATACAAACGCAAGGACCTGGGTCGATTTCCAACTTGATCTCAAACTCATGACTTTTGACTCATTACTCACCACTATGCTTTTGACATCATACGTCCCGATCTGTAAAGGGGCCATTTAACTGATCTGCCTTGACATTTGACTCATTATTTGGTGATATACTCTTGATCCAGTCTAACTGTTCTTAATTCCATGACTTTTGATTCATTGCTTGCTAAACTATTGATCTACCATTTTGACTGTTCCAAAACTTCCTAATAAAATCCGATTCAAAGAGCTGCTTGTTCGTGTCGTAAATTATAAGTCTTTCAAATGTTTTACATCCATAAGTTGCTTAATGCTTCCGATTCCACACATTTATACAAACATGAATGCACTTACATACACACACAGCGCGCAGGTTTGGCATATAAACCTTGTGTAGGATTTGGGTCACGGCACCAGTGTCACACAATACAAAGTTCACGCCTAGCGTGGGATTCGAACCCACATTTCTGCCATTCTTGTCTGAGCGTCCTAACTTATTATAATTAGCCTGCCTAAACTTGTGGTTTTCTCTGTGGTGGAATGGTTAGAGTGTCTGACTTTTTTCTAGGTCAGACTCCTAATCTGAAGGTCGGTGGTTCAATTCCCTGTGCCATCACCTCTGCCAATTTGGATTTCCACCGTGGTGTATAACTTACAGTGTCATCAAAGGCCAGTTGCTCTCATACCATGTCTATGTGGTGTGGGAGGTTAAAAATCCCTTGGGTCGGTAAAAGTGTAGGCTCGGGCTTTCTATCGATAAATTGTCTAATGGTAAAAACAAGTCTATTCAGACTTATCCATAATAGGCAGTATAAATCTTCAAGGAGAAAAAACAACTCCCAGATGCAATCAACCTACCCACGCTTACCTGTGTATGTGGCTCCTAGCCCGTGAGGTCACTGCAGACTACAACTTACAAGAACTGCGCTCTTTAATCTGTTAAATACGCAATCCAACATATAATGAGGCCCCATCTACCATACACACCGACAACAATTCCTATAAACAGCAGTCGCATCATCGTTTGCACCCAATACGCCAAAAGGCAAAAAGGAAAGCTTGTTTTATTTAACGATGCCTCTAGAACACATTGATTTTTATCATTGGCTATTGGATGTCAAACATATGTGGTCATTCTGACATGAAACTGCCTGCCACCACATAGGGTACTCTTTCCAATAAGCAGCAAGGGGTCTTTTATATCAGGGATGAAAGTGATCGCTGGGGAAAAAAGCGGAAATGCTGATATTCTCCCATAGGTTTAACACTGTCAGGGAATCTCGGAAAATTTCCGGAAGTCGGGTTTTATATATATTGGTATACGCTGATAGTGCTGCGCCGTTTGAAGCATGTATAGTAGTAGTATACGCTGATACTGATAGTGCTGCGGCGTTTGGAATATTTATTAGTGGTATACGCTGCTAGTGCTGCGGCGTCTGCACCACGTAATAGTATAGATCTACGCTGATGGTGCTGCGGGATTGAAAAATCCCGGAAATCAGCGCAAACGCGGAGATCTTTCATCCCTGTATATGCACTTTCGCACAGACAGGACAGCACAGACCACAGCCTTTGATGAACCAGTTGTGGACTACTGGTTTCAATAAGCCAAAGGCGACCGTGAATTCTGGTACGGGCAATTGTCATGTTCCTTACGCCAATACCCTTCTGCCTGCGGGTGCGGTACCTGAATTGGTAGAGGGCGGGCCTCGCATGCGGAAGGTCGGGAGTTCGGTTCCCGGTCGATTTAAACTAATGACTTATCAAATTGATACTTGTCGCTTCCTAGCCTGGCGGTCAGTATCATTAGGATAGAGCAAGGACCGCTAAGCTTAGTGTCAGGATAATGTGGCTGAGTGGGATATCGGGAGCGGGACGTAGCTCAGGCTGTAGCGTGTCCACCTGTGAAGGTTTGGGTCATCCGATCAAATCCTGCTCAGTGCACACATTTGCAGTCTGGGCTATTTTCCGTTCCAACCAGTGGTCCACAACTGGTTCATCAAAGGTGTGTTGTCCTGTCCTGTTTGTGGGAAACTGCATATAAAAGATCCCTTGCTGCTTATTGGAAAGAGTAGCCTATGCGGTGGCGGCAGCTGGTTTCCTCCACAAAGAAATATGTCAGAATGACCATATTGTTGAGGTCCAATAGCCGATGATGAAAATCAATGCGCTCTAGAGGCGTCCTTAAATAAAACAAACTTTTTTTATAGTGGAATATCGGGTCATGGTGCCGACCACCTGATTTCCCAGTGAGGCAACACTATAAAGTCGCCATGAGTGTGCGCTGCCCCAAGTCGGTACCCGTCCTGATATGACCTTATTTGTTGCTGGGACCAACAACCTTCTGCCTGCAACTAATGAGTTACAAGACGAGGTTATGCAGTGCAATAGCGCCGACGCTGACCTACTGACCTTGACCTTGTGCGCGCCCCACCCTGCATACCCCACATTAGGGTGATGCTCATTTCTCAGACGCTGCATTCCCTCCCATCTCATTAGGTCTCCGCAAAGAAACAACTTTGGGTCACGTGGTTCGTAAATCAATTAGGGTCGACGGATCAGGGCTTATTGACAGGGTTCAGTCCTATTTTGACACATCAAATTCCACGACGTTTAAGGACCTTTCAGTGTAAAATCCAAGGACCTTCCCCCCCCCCCCCAATTAAAGTTACATAGTCAGATGAAATATCAAATTCTCAAAACTAAACCAATTATCAAAATTTGGTTTTACATATCTAACTTAGATACTGATGCACTTATTAAGCATTTGTTTCTGCGTAGAAGGCAATACTAAGTCAATTTAACTGAACCTGTTACTGCAGAAGTCTATCATCGACTCTATGGTGTCAGAGTTTTGGCAAGCTTGCCAAAACTAATTTTCCATGTTTGCACCCAAAATATCTCAAAAGTTTACCATTTAAAATAAAAGTAACTTTGAACTAATATAAAGTAGATGCTAATGATCGATTTAATATATTTATCTCAGAAAAAATACAGAAATTAAAAACCATCGGACTATGTAACTCTAAATTAAAGTACCCCGAAATACGGCCTTATTCATAGTTGATTCGCGGGGTAAGTTACAAAGTTAAAATAAGCATTAAAACCAACGGATGTATTGTAGTAGTAGTCTGCACTGACAGACAAGGAGACCCATAGACAGGTAGGCGCGGGTAGTGTGGAGACATCAGGGAACGCCTAGGTGGTGTAATGGTTAGCACACTGGCCCGGAATGCAAGAGATTTGGGTTCGATTCCCACTCTAGGTGCAATATTTCCCATTTTCCTCACCCCCCCCCCCCACTACACATTTATTAAATTAAAGTACCCCGAAACACGGCTGTATTCATAGTTGATTTACTGTATAAGATGTGAAGTGTAAATAAGTTAGTTTTTTTAAATTGGGCATGTTAGCGAAAATAGTCATTAACAAAATAGTCATTTTTTATTTTCCAGGATGTTTAAGGATCTTTAGACAAATTCCATGAATTTCCAGGCCTGGAATGCTGAATTGGGTGGTTCAGTACCACAGAATCAAAATGCTGTCAAAGTCCTATATACAAGCTTCTTCAATGTGTATGTCCTTTTGCATCTTCTGACATTTTTAAGTAGGTCAAATGATGCTCACACCCAGTAAATAGCAGTATAGCATGGAAATCAATCTGACTACAAAATCAAATATTTTCCACACAAAGCTTCGACATTTTTAGGACATTTCACATGCCACTTGCTTTATAAACAGTAGTAATGATAATTTGAAACCTTATTGCTATGGTTTTGTCTTATTTGTGATGTTTAAAGAGAAAAGCTGAAAAACATTACCAAGGTAACACAGTCCAAGTGGAATCAACAATTTTACACAAATGTTCGGCTCAAATTTCAATGTTCAGGGGCAATTTCAGGATTTATCTTTTACTATACCTAACTGGGTCCACGCATAGAGTGTCAAATGGTGAAAATAGTTCCTGTACTGTATCTGTACTCAGTGTTCGAAATGTTACGATGTTAATGACTTCAGAAAAGGTTAACTATTTCATCATTTTCATAATAATTTTTTTTATTGAAATAAATGTCTTCAAGTTAAAGTTGCATGGTCCGATGGCGTTTGAATTTTTGTTTTATTTTTTAAATAAATATATCAAATTGATCGTTATAACCTACTAATCATTAGTCCGTAGTAATTTTGATGAAGAATGTCTAATTTTGAAGCAATTTGAGCTGAAAGAACCCAAAATACTTTTGACAAGCTTTCCAAAAGTCCTCTAGCTATGACGTGTATTGGGGTCTCGTGATGACCCCGTGATGTAGAATGACCTAATTCAAATGTGGCCTGGTATCCTGGTATTTTCCACTGATGGCTAATGAGGCCACGAGATTGACCTAATTGGTGAATGGTGTTCTTCCTTTTATGGCTGTGGCAAAGTAAGTATCCAAGGGGATGGGGTAATAAATTCACTGATTATACTCTATGTGCTGTCACAAATCCTTAGCTAATGCACCAGTATCTAAGTTGGATATATAGAATACAATCTTGATAAGTGTCTTGGTTTTGAAAAAAATATATTTCATCACACCATGCAACTTTAATGAAGACATTGTATCTAACCATTTGAAGTGAAATGTGCTGTTGTTCAGAGGTTTTCATTAAGTTTGTGACACTTTATTTGCAATGCTGTTGACAATGTCACAAATTAGTGATGTAATTTTCTATTTATTTAGGTATATCCATCCCAATAAGATACATAATACACAATATTGACATTTACTTTTGATCTAAAATATCTCCCACATTATTGCACTAAATGATGAAATCTAAATATTGACACTACAATAATGGGTTTCTTTGAAATATGCATTTCAAGTAGATTACCTCAAGTGGTACACAGTTTCTGAGAACGACCCAATTATCAAATTCCATGACTTTACAGGTGTTCAAAGACCTGTACCAACCCTGATTGATAAGGTCTATTAGCCTTAATCACAAATCTACAATCTACAGAATGATATGGAACCGACCCCAAAATTTGCATTAGACAATCAATCAATCAATAAATCAATCAATCAAGCAGCACACTTCATTTTCAAAGCATGAGTAATTCTCACGTTTGTTTGTTTGCTATATTATTTATATAAATTCGTTATTTCTTTTTAAATATTACTAACTGAAATAAATAATTTAAGTGTTAAAAGTTGGTCGGTTGATTGTTGGAGTTTTACGTCCTGGCAACATCTAAGGTAATATCAGGGCAGGTGCTGACTTGTGACTGTGCGCACTCATGGCGACTTTATAGTGCTTCCCCACTGGGATACCAGGCCACCAGCACCATGACCTGATATCCCACTCAGTCACATTATCCTAACACTGAGCCAACCAGTCCTTGCCATATCCTGATAATGCTGAGTGCCAGGCTATGAAGCGACAAGTATCAATTTTTAAATTTAAGTCATTGGTTTGACTCGACCAGGGTCGAACCCGTGGGTTCAAATCCCACGATCTACCAAAACGGGAGACGGATGGTAAATTCATTCGGCCCTCCCGTCTATCGGAAGTATTAAAAGAAATAGTCTTGAATGAGCGAGGTCGCTCATTCGGTGTCATTGCTGGACATGGCAGGCTCAAGGCCAAAGCCCTCCACCACTGCCACTACTATGGTGGTGGGGGGGGGGGGAAGCCATCTTCCCCCCTCCTGCCTATATAACAAGTCCTGCCTGCCATCACGGCCAGTCACTATCCTGGTGTCTTCCGGAGCCACCGAAGCTGGTCAGTCTTCTCCAAACGCCCGCACTGAGAACTTCCCACCTCCAATTGTGCCCACAACAATCAACAAAACCAAAAACCAATCAAGCATTTAAAACAAAAAAATAAAGAATACCATCTAATGAGCGACTGACACCCGTGCAGTTGACAGATCACACCTACTTAAATGTCACATTTCTGATAATTTACCTTCTACTGTTATCTCATATTTTTATCATTAACTATTGCTATTGTACTTTAACGTAATTGATTACTCGTTTGCTAAATCGTTCACATGACTCATATGCCCTCATCACATTTCATTTTCCCAATATATCGGGGCCTTCGCTCGTTCGCTTCTTGCCCGATGATACACAGTCAATGTACATGCCACCGGGTGCACAGCGCCCGAATAAAAGCCTTGATTAACCCACTCATGCCTCTGAGTCAGCTGTGTCCGTGAGCAATGGTGGTAAAATTAGAATTAACTCAGTACATTGAATCTGAGGACTTAACCCAACAGTCACTTCTCCTTCTTCTCCTTTGTGTATATATGTTGGGGAGGAGGTGGGACTCACCCCTGACCTCAATCCTACCTGACCTATGACCTGACCCCTGCCTGAACCCCAAAAAGGCAAACATAGCGCACTGATCTTACTACGCAGACATAAGTGAATATTCATAACAATTTCACTACTTACTACAATACAAAATTTGTTAAAGAAGATAATTCATTTGTTAACAAAATAATAAAGAAAGCCTAAATTATGTGAATTTGACCTATAGTCATTTAATGGGCTCACAACAGAGACGCTGGAGAAGCCAAGTTTGGAGAACTCGGGCAGTGAATTGTTAGTAAACCACTAGGTGTTAGAACAGTTTGTCTTCATATGATTTACTAATTACTCAACATATCTTTTCGACCAAAAACAATATACACCAGAAAAAAAAAATGGACGAATGAAAACACACAGACACACGTGTGTTTTTAAATGGACATTGCATCATACACATTTTATTCAATACGAACAAGTAGTGACTATATATGTATACAAATGTATACAAATCCCCAGAATTCAAATGATTAAATTTTTTGTTTAAAGGAGTATAAATTGAACGCTTAGCCATCACCGCCACCCCTTTCCCACTCACAGTCACAGTATCCCATAATAATTAATACCCATTCCATTCAGCTCAAACGAGGTCTGCCCGCAGACAATTGTTCAGTTTGCTGGGGCACGACAGTGACATGATCGGAGACAGACTACTGACATCCTACCAACTGATGGCGTTTGCCTGCCAGTTTGACTCAATACTGAACAAAGAAACTCTCCACAAGACGCCGCCCGCCCGCCCTTTGGCTTTGTCGTCTGCTGTCACTAAATGTCGTGTGGGTGAGTGGGTGAGTGGGTGAGTGGGTGAGTGAATGTGTTGGTTAGTTGTTGGGAGTTTTACGTCCTGGCAAGATCTAAGGTCATATCAGGACAGGTACCGACTTGTGACAGTGCACACTCATGGTGACTTTATAGTGCTGCCCCATGGGGAAATCAGGCCACTGACAACATGACCTGATATCCCACTCAATCACATTATCCTGACACTGAGCTACCCAGTCCTTACCCTATCCTATTAATGACAAGCGCTAGGCTAGGAAGCGACAAGTATCAATTTTAAAGTCATTGGTTTGACTAGACCGGGAACCAAACTCCCGACCTTCCACACGCGATGCCCGCACTCTACCGATTAGGCCACCGCTCCCAGTAAGTGAATGTGTAAATACCATTATAAGAGTGAGTGTGTGACTGAGTGAGTGATTTGAGTGAGTGACTGAGTGATTCCGTCACACCCCACCACCACCATCACAGCACAACAACCACACCAACACCAACATTACTCCCACAACACAACCACCACACCACCCCCATCAGCCCTCCCTGCGCCACAACCACCAACACCACCATTCCACCCCACCATCACAGCACAACCACCACACCATCACTCCCACAGCACCCCCACCACACACACGCATCACCCTCCCCACAACACAACCACCACCATTCCACCCCACCACCACAATCACAGCACAACCACCACTCCCACCACACACACCCATCACCCTCCCCACACCACAACCACCACCATTCCACCCCCACAATCACAGCACAACCACCACACCAACATCACTCCCACAGCACAACCACCACACCACCACCATCACAGCACAACCACCACACCAACATCACTCCCACAGCACAACGACCACACCACACCCATCACCACCATCACAGCACAACCACCACACCAACATCACTCACACAGCACAACCACCACACCACACCCATCACAGCACAACTACCACACCAACATCACTCCCACAGCACAACCACCACACCACCACCACCATCACAGCACAACCACCACACCACCACCACCATCACAGCACAACCACCACACCAACATCACTCCCACAGCACAACCACCACACCACCACCATCACAGCACAACCACCACACCAACATCACTCCCACAGCACAACCACCACACCACCACCATCACAACACAACCACCACACCAACATCACTCCCACAGCACAACCACCCCACCAAACCCATCACCACCATCAGCTCTCCACACACCACCACCATCACCATTCCACCCCACCACAACAGCACAACCACCACACCAAGAACATCACTCCCACAACACAACCACCACACACACCCATCACCACCATCAGCCCTCCCCACGTCACAACCACCACCATTCCACCCCACCATCACAGCACAACCACCACCCCACCATCACTCCCACAACACAACCACGCCCATCACCCCCTCCCATGCCACAACCACAACCATCACCATTACACCCCACCATCACAGCACAACCACCAACACCACTCCCACAGCACAACCACCCCCTCACCCCTCCGCACGCCACAACCACCACAGCACAACGACCACCATCACCATTCCACCCCACCATCACAGCACAACCACCACTCCCACAACACAACCACCACCACCCCCATCAACCCTCCCCATACCACAACCACCCCCCCCCGCCTCATCCCACCACCCCCACCCCGTTTGTACCATGGGTGTCAATACACAGGTGCATGAATGAAGAGGGTTCCCCCCTGTGCATGGGTCTTTCAAGGACAGAAGAAAGCAAACATGTAAAATTCTCTAATACTAGTAATAGAAATCCCAAACCGCGAAATTAGATCAATTTTCCTCACCTTTCTCTTTAAATTACAAGAGAAAAGTACAAACTACGGCTTAAACTGAGGTGTGTTGTCCACCCCCCCCCATATCCCCGATTTTTGTTATTTGTTCATTGTTTTACATTCTAACAACATCTAAGGCCATATCAGAGCGGGTACCAACTTGCGACAGTGGGCACTCATGGCGACTTCATAGTGCTGCCCAACTGAGCCCAGGCCACCAGCACCATGACCCGATATCCTACATAGTCACATTATCCTGATACTGAGCTAACCAGTCCTTGCACTATCCTAGTAATGCCGAGTGCCCGACTAGGTAGCAACAAGTATCAAATTATAGATCATGGGTTTGACGAGGCTAGGATTCGAACTCCTGACTTTTCCCTTCTGCAGAAGTATCAATTTATAAGTGATTGGTCTGACTCAGTTGGGATTCGAACTCCCGACCTTCCACAGGGGAACGTTGCGCTCTACTGATTCGGCCACCGCGTCCGATCCTATTTCAAACAACGATGTGTCACCCATTACAGACGCACTCTGTGACTCATCCATCCTTAATTAACTCCTATGCCACCACTCTGTTGAGGACAAAGTGCACGAAGTATTTTAAACAAAGAGCAGGATAAAAGAGAAGAAAGAAATCGCACTGGGAGTATGAGTCAACAGGCGGTATCCTGAATAGGTCAGATCGGGTTCCATTTTATTTTTTTTATAGAAATTCAACACTATTTTCATTTGGATTGCAGGGGGGAAATCAACAATGCCGAATTCAGACTAATTTAGATCAGTGGGAACAATTTAATGGAATGCAAGGCTTTTCAAGACTAATCACACTAAATAGTTAAATTCAAAGCTTTTCAGGGCCTTGAAATGGGGCAAATGAAGTTCAAGACTTTCCGGGTCCTGCATGGACCCTGTGTCTGTGGCTGGCAAGGGCTGGAGGAGGAGTGTTGCTCCGTTGCACTCTCCAAGCACGGGTAAAGCTAAGATTCCATATACGATGTATGCGAATGCGACAAAAAATGGCAAAGCATGTAAATACACAGTGGTGCTTCCATATGTCTGGATGCGAATATGAACGCGAATGCAAAGGCAAATGTGGCAAGTGGATTGCTGCATGGACCTATCAGTGCGCATGCGAATGCTGCTACATTTGCCATAGAAGAAACAGGGACATTGACCTTCCTTCACAAATTTTGAGCAAAAATGGCATGGGTATCTATGCCCTATGCCACATGAGGCGTATATGGAATCTTAGCTTTAGTCGCCCTCATGCATAGATGTAGGGGTGTTTTAACATGGAAATGGCATGGGTATCAATGCCGTATGACACATGCCGCATATATGGAATCTTAGTTTTAGTCGCCCTCATGCATAGATGTAGGGGCGTTTTAACATGGAAACGGCATGGGTATCAATGCAGTATGTCACATATATGGAATCTTAGCTTTAGTCACCCTCATGTATAGATGTAGGGGCGTTTTAACATGGAAATGCCATGAGTATCTATGCCTTATGCCACATATATGGAATCTTAGCTTTAGTCGCCCTCATGTATAGATGTAGGGGCGTTTTATTTAACATGGAAATGGCATGGGTATCTATGCCGTATGTCACATATATGGAATCTTAGCTTTAGTCGCCCTAATGCATAGATGTAGGGGCATTTTATTTAACACGGAAATGTCATGGGTATCTATGCCATATGCCACGTATATGGAATCTTAGCTTTAGTCGCCCTCATGTATAGATGTAGGGGCGTTTTAACACGGAAATGGCATGGGTATCTATGCCGTATGCGACATGTCACATATATAGAATCTTAGCTTTAGTCGCCCTCATGTATAGATGTAGGGGCGTTTTAACATGGAAATGGCATCGGTATCAATGCTGAAGCCGCGTATATGGAATCTTAGCTTTAGTCACCCTCATGCATAGATGTTGGGGCGTTTTAACATGGAAATGGCATGGGTATCAATGCCGCATGCCACATATATGGAATGTTAGCTTTAGTCACCCTCATGCATAGATGTAGGGGTGTTTTAACACGGATCGACACAGAGCACTCTACAGGGAGAGGGGCTACACATATACAGGCTGCACGCTACTAGAACTGCACATGTAGGTTTATCTGCTTCCCTTTTGTTGGGCTTTAATTTCCATATTCCATTTCAGCTAGAAGCCCTCAGACAAAAGAATGTTTTAAGCACAATATTTATATAATTCCAGAGGTAGAGGTAGAGAGATAAGAAGGGGAGGGGAGGGAGGGGGGGGAGGGGAGGGGAGGGAGGGAGGGGAGGGGAGGGGAGGGGAGAGGAGAGAAGAGGGGAGAGAGGAGAGCGTAGAGAGAGGAGAGAGGAGAGCGTAGAGAGAGGAGAGGAGAGAGGGGAGAGAGGAGAGGGTAGAGAGAGGAGAGAACAGAGGAGAGGGGATAGGGGAGAGGGGAGGAGAGAGGAACGGGGAGGGAGGGGAGAGCGGGGGAGGGCGAGGGCAGAGGGGGAGAGGGGAAGGGGAGAAGGAGCGGGAGGGGGGAGAGGGGGACAGAACCAGCGCGTATGTGTGGATGTGTGGATGTATGAACATGTGTTCAAAGGACAAATTACAACCAGACCAATGTTGTCCTGAAAGAGCAGGTGTCCTGTCATCAGTGACGCAGTCAATTGGGACAAAAAACAACCTTTCTACTTTGACAAATTGTCTACAGTACATTGCATAAGTTTGCAATAATATTATAACTGTTGTGTTCAGAACTAGGCATCTATGATTATATGCCATTTATATCAGCAGGGTTTTTCCTTGGCTTGAATGGTTGGATATTGTGAAAATTGAAGGTGAACTCGTGGTTCATGACGTGATACCTCATGAAACATGCGTTATGCTCACTTTCAAGCATCTCTGTTTTACACAGACACACAACAGTCCTAAAATTAGCTTGCTGACATTTTTGCATGTTACAACTTTGCAAATAAACTAGCTGTTTGGATATTTTGGTCTGCTATGAAGTAGTTTCCAACAGAAGCAGTACAGTTTCACCAAATGAATCTATTTTTGCAATAAAAAATAAACCAAACATTTTTTCCCAACTGGATTGCTGTCATTGCTTTAGGGTATAATGAAAGGAATTTTCTTCATTTGGTATGAAAAGGAGAATTAATTTAGAAGAAAACAGTTACAATGTGAGTGATCAACCAATTAGGAACAGCACTGAAGAACTCATATATATATATATACACACAAACAATGAAACCCTGTTATAACGCGATCATCTGGGTCCATACAATGTTGTTTGAAAAAGAGCGGGGTCGTGTTAAATCAGGCTTCAGTTTACTGAATTACCTTTGAATTAAATAATTCTGGGTCCAATGAATCATCGCGCTATATCCGAATTTGCTTTAAATCGGGGTGCGTTATAACAGGGTTTCACTATATAACAACGCACGCACACACACACACACACACACACACACACACACACACACACGAAATGTATACAGTAAAACCTCTCTAAATCGCCCGACCATGGGACCAATATTCCATTTAGGGAGGCGGTCGGTTTATGGAATTTTACATTTCGCTACACTGGTATTGTATGGGGGGACCTCACTGGTATCAGTGTGTGCATTAAATTTGGTGTCTCAGAAGTGATGTATTAGATAGAGCTAAATACCAATCCTCATTTTGGATGAAATGCTCTACTTGAGTAGGTCACGTGACACTGTCTGCGAGTGTTGATATTCGTCTGTTTCAACAGCTTGGTGGCCATAGGGTGTCTGCTGACAAACTGTGTGGTGTGGTGTGGTGTGGTGTGGTGTGGTGTGGAGAGGAGAGGAGAGGAGAGGAGAGGAGAGGAGAGGAGAGGAGAGGAGAGGAGAGGAGAGGAGAGGAGAGGAGAGGAGAGGAGAGGACAGGAGAGGAGAGAGGAGGCGGGAAAGAAAGCTACAATGACTGACGTCACTAGTAATACTGAACACCAGGCAAGATACGGATACATATTTATTACTATTTGCTAAGTCTTAGCTTTGATTTACCATTGAGAGATGTATCCCATTATCTCCCGCATGGGAAGCGAGCACTCTACCCACTCAGCTGCCCCTACCCCTTCGTTCAGAGTTCTCTGGTTGAATCCACGTGCCGTGTGTCGGGGGGGGGGGGGGGGGGGTGGGGGGGGGGGGGGAGATACATTTTTGTATACAAAAGTAGGAAGGGGAGTGGGGAGAAACAATCCAAGAGCTAAAGCAGACTCAGTGTAAACAGTCGTAGTCGCATTCCAGAGCCCACATTCCCGACACTGGTGCCAAGCCTGAAATAACAATCCGGTATATATATACCACTTGTTTTTAATCCATTCCTTCCTTCCTTTCTTTGCAAACAGGTTTTTGTTATATATCCATTGGCAATACTGCCAGCCAACTGCAGCACACTCACTTTTAATGTTGCAAAATATGTTGGTATTTTTTCTCCTTTTTCCCACCACTCTTTTTTTAAATTGTTTTTTTATTATTAGTTTCCAGCATATTTAAGGAGCAAATATATTAGGGTGAATTGAATTGAATTCTACACAGAATATGGTACAATGAATCTATATAAACAAACAATAGCTAACTAACCAAAGGACCGGGCACGGTGGCCGAGTCGATAGAGCGCAGGCCTCCCGTGCGGTAGATCGGGAGTTCAATTCCCAGTCGGTCCAGTCAAAGCAATGACTTACATAATTGATACTTCTTGGTTCCTAGCTTGGCACTCGGCATTAATAGGATAGTGCAAGGACTGGTTAATTCAGTATCAGGACAATGTGACTGAGTGGGATATCAGGTCATGGTGCTGGCAGCCTGATTTCCCAGTGGGACAGCACTATAAAGTCACCATGAGTGTGCATTCCCACACGTCGGTACCTGTCCTGATATGAACTCCAACAACCAACCATCCTGATATGACCTAGATGTTGCGAGGATGTCAAACCCAAAGAAATAACACAAATATCAAAACAATTTTAACAATGCATTAAATAATTCCAAGATAAATGACAAGTTATATAACATATTAATCCGGATTTTCTTTATTTAGAGTAACTTTGAATTCAAATGACAAATTTGGGAGATATGTGACGTGAAAACATGCAGAATAAACTGGGCATGCACACCCGAATGCTCGCGTTGTATCACTTGCAGAAGTGACAGGTTCGATTAAAGCTGCATAGTCCAATATTTCTGCTATTTTTCTGAGATACATATTTTAGATCGATCATTATTACTGACTTTACTTTAGTGTGAAGTAACTTTTATTTTAAATGGTAAACTTTTGAGATATTTGAAGTGCAAACATGTGAAATTAGTTTTGGCAAGCATTTTTTTAAATTTTAAATTTTTTTTAAAATTTTTTTTTTTATTGAGGCTGTATTTATACTGTCCATAGCATGTAAGCCCGGGTACCCAGGCTTGTTTTAAATGCTGGCCAGCTGTAGTGTTGGTGTTGTCTTACCAAGCAGTAGCTGCTGATAAGTATGCCAAAATTCTGATGCCATACACTTCTACAGTAACAGGTTCTGTTAAATTGACTCAGTATTCCCTTCTATGCAGAAACAGATGTTTAATAAATGCCCCAGTATCTAAGTTAGATATGTAGAATCAGATTTAGATAATTGTTTTGGTTTTGAAAATGTGATACTTCATCGGACAATCAGCTTTAAATAAGACTTAATATTCCTTCTAGGTCAATGCAGCCATAGTTGTAAACTAAGTGCATCCATATATCTCAGTTGGAGATGCAGGATCAAAAGCAAGTCCTTTGCTTCAGAAAATGTTTGTTTGTTGTTTTAAATCCTAGCAACATCTAAGGTCATATCAGGATGGGTGCCGACTTGTGACAGTGTGCCTTCATTGCGACTTTATAGTGATGCTCCGCTGTGAGACTAGGCCACTGGTATCATAACCTGATATCCCATAGTCACATTATCCTGATACTGTGCTAACCAGTCCATATCCTATCCTATTATTAATGCCGAGCGCCATGCTAGGTAGCGATAAGAATCAATTTTGTAAGTCATTGCTTTGACTCGGATGGGATTCAAATTCCTAGTTTTCTGCATGGCAACCCTGTGCTGGGAGCGGGACATGGTAGAGTGTCCATTTGTGATGGTGTGGGTCATTTGATCGATCCTGCTCAGTGGACTCATTTGCAGTTTGGGCTATTTTCCATTCCAAACAGTGGTCCACAACTGGTTCATCAAAGGCTGTGCTATGTGCTGTCCTGTCTGTGGGAAAGTGCATATATAAAAGACCCCTTTCTGTTTATCGGAAAGAGTAGCCTATGTGGCGGCAACAGGTTTCCTCCAAAGAAATATGTCAGAATGACCACATTTTGATAAAAAATCAATGTGCTCTAGAGGCGTCGTTAAATACAAACCTTCCTTTTGGTGACCCTATGCTCTACCGATATACCCATCGTGCAGTTTAAACAAAAATAGAAAATGTTATGGCAGGAGAGTTTACATAATATTAATAAATAGCCAAGTGCCGCCCTTGGGCGCGTGTGTCCACTCTACTGGCCACTTAGGCTGTCTCACACACAAGGCTCGAGCTTGAAAGAGAACTCAATTCTACGTACAAGCCTATGATATGTAAATAGGAGCAGGCTAGTCTAGTAGTAAGAGTAGAAAAAAATAAAACACAAATATGCCAAGAAAATCCAAACAAACTAACATGGTCTACTAACCATACCAACCAACTATCTATCTGCTACTGAAATGCAGGCAATCAAATACCTTATCAGCAGCTACTGTGTGGTAAGATAACACCAACACTACAGCCGGCCAGCATGGAAAACAAGCCGGAGTACTCGGGCTTATATGCTTATGGACAGTATAAATCAATCAATCAATAGTTCCATCCTCTAGTCGAGGGTTGGATGCAATGGTTCTCCACTTGTCCCGATGTTGTGCTGTTCTGATAGACTGTGAATAATTCAAGCCTGTCCACTGTGAAATATTTGTAAACCATGATGTTCTTGGTCTCCCTCTCCCTCTGCTGCCATTCACCTTCCCTTCCAACAATGTACGGTATATTGAACTCTGACGAATGATGTGGCCAAAATAAATAAGTTTCTTTGTCTGTATAGTGGCAAACAAGCTTTTCTTATTTTTAATTTTTCTGAGAACTTCTTTGTTGGTGATCTTCTTTGTCCATGATATTTTCATCATCCTTCGATAAGTCCACATCTCAAATGCTGCTAAACGTTTGTACATTTTCTTAGAGATTGTCCATGTCTCTGCCCCATACATTAGAGTAGACCACACATAACACTGAAGAATACGCTTCCTTGTTTGTATTAATATCTTACTTGATGTTAACACTCTATACATTTTGGAGAATGTTGTTCGGGCTATTGTTATCCTTCTTTTAATTTCTTCCTCACATCTCCCATCATTTGTAATCTTTTGTCCGAGATATATGAATTCGGATACTTGTTCTATGTTTGTGCCATCTATGGTTATATTGACATTTGGTTTATCTGTCTTTTTACTTATAACCATTGTTTTGGTCTTCCTGGCATTCATCTTCATGTTGAATAGTATTCCAGCTTTATTGATTCTATTCACTATATCTTGTAGGTTTTTCTCACTGTCTGCTAGTATTACACTGTCATCGGCATATCTAAGATTGTTGACGTTCATGCCACCTATTGTCACTCCCTTGCAATCTTCAATGTGTCTGAAAATCATCTCTGTGTACAGGTTAAATAGACATGGTGACAATACACACCCCTGTCGAACTCCTCGTTTAATCATAACTTCATCCGATAGGCCCTGCTCCATTTTTATAAATGCACGTTGTGTCCAGTATAAGTTCACAATTAGTTTAATGTCTTTGCCATTGACACCAATATCTTGTAAACATTTGATTAACAGTTCATGATTGACTCGGTCGAAGGCCTTCTCATAGTCAATAAAGCAGGCATAAACATCCTGGTTCACTTCACAATAACGTTCACAAATCATTCTCATATTGAAAATCCCTTCACGTGTACCTCTTCCAGATATAAACCCACTTTGTACGTTACTGATTTGTTCTTCAATTTTCTGTCTGTTTCTCAGTAAAATTATTTTCAGGATCATCTTCAACATATGACTCATCAGGCTTAGTGTTCTGTACTCAGTACACAATGTTGGTTTTAGCTTCTTTGGGAGTCGTACAAATATGGATTCATTCATATTCAATGGTATAAATCCAGTCTCATAGATGTCAGTTACTAGCTTATGAATGATTTGAATCCCCACTTCATCTAGTCCTTTTATCATTTCTGATGTTATCTGGTCACTTCCAGGAGCCTTACCTGCCTTTAGATCATTGATAGCCTTCTCAACCTCTGATACTAATATAATATTCCCATCTTCTTTCTCAATTGTGGGTGGGTTCCCTCTGTCATCATTGTATAGTTCGTTTACATATTCTTCCCATCTGGACTTTATTTCATCTTCTTCAAAGAGCATTTTGCCGTCTTTGTTCTTGATACATTTACTGCTTCTCTGTCTGTATCCTTGACCTGTTATCTCTTTACAGTATAAATACAGCCTCAATAAAAAAAAATTTAAACAAATTAATATGTGTCTGCGAAATATGGGCAAGTGGATCAGCTGGGCTGCTCGGAAGCTATTACCTTTTGTTTGTTGTTTTATGTCCTAGAAACATCTACGGTCATATCGGGACGGGTACCGACTTGTGACAGTGCACACTCATGGCGAATTTATAGTGCTGCCCCACTGGGAAATCAGGACGCTGGCACTATGGCCCGATATCCAACTCAGTCACATTATCCTGACACTAAGCTAACCAGCCCTTGCCCTATCCCATTAATGCCGAGCACCAGGTTAGGAAGCGACAAGTATAAATTTTTAAGTCATTGGGTTGACTCGACCGGGACCAAACTCCCGACCTTCCGCACTCGAGGCACGCGCTCTACCGATTAGGCCACCACGCCCAGTCAATTAATATGCTTCTGCGAAATGTGGGTAAGTGGATCAGCTGGGGTGAACCACTAGCAAGCTATTACTTTGTGGCCGTATGGCTGCCTGTCCTGAAATGACCTTAGATGTTTCCAGGATGTAAAACAACCAACCAACCAACAACCAACCAAACCAACAACCAACCAAACCAACAACCAACTGTATGGCTACTGGGTTCTGACTTATATAACATGGGCAGAGATTATTTGTCAAACACTCAGGGAGCACTTCTTAGGCCACAGATCTGAGCCTAAGTTGGTTTATTGGGGTCTTAGGTCCTGACAGAATTTAAGGTCATATCAGGACGGTGTAACAGTGCACACTCCTGGCGACTTTATAGTGCTGTCCAATTGGGATACCAGCATGACCCGATATCCCATCCTAGTAATGCTGTGCGTCACACTAGGTAGCGACAGGTATCAATTGTAGAAGCCATTGGTTTGACTCAACCGGGATTCCTTATTGCTGGATAAAAGGAAATACTAAGTAAATTTAATAGAACTGTTTCCTGCTCAATCCTCTGGTGTCTAAATTTCTACATGCACACACCTAAAGTATTGTCGTGGGGGTGATGAAAATTGGAAATATTGCGCCTAGAGCGGGACTCGAACCCACATCTCTTTGCATTCCGGGCCAGTGTGCTAACCATTACACCACCTAGGCTCCCTGATATCACCACACTACCCACGCCTATCTGTCTATGTGGTTACTTGCCTGAGAGGTCAGCGCAGACTACTACACTATCTTGGCATGTTTCCACTTCAAGAATCTCCAAAGTCAGCCACTAAAGGCCCTGTCACACTATGACGTTTCCCACCAACGCATGTCGACGTGTTGCCTTTTTGGTCGAAACGTCAGTACACATTACCGGCGCGTCGGTACACGTTGAGGGATAGCAAAACTTGCACAAAACTTTCGCACGCGCCCCGAAGGGTTGGAGGGGGCGTTATGGACGCGTTACCAACACGTCGATACCCGTTGGCGGCACGCCGGCAGAATGCTGGCATAACGTTGATCAACGTCGGTTAACGTTGGCATTTTTTGCGCCAAAATGCGACAGTTCCGTCGGTAACGTCCCATCGACGGGTAGCGGGCGCGCTATTGGCATTGCTCCAGCGTTTCTCGATGCGTTGGACATGTTGCTGGCACGTCTTGACGTGTTGCTGGCGAGTCTTGACGTGTTGCTGGCGCGTCTGCCGTGCGCCTAACGTTACCCGGCGTTCTGCGAACCTTTAATGATGCGCTACTCCCACGCCGTCAGCGCACCGATAACATGCTGATGGCACGCTGGGAACCCGCTGGCGGGACGTTGACACTTTGTTCCGCCGTACGTCGAACCCTGTTGGCCGCGCGCTCATAGCACGCTACGCCCCGTCAAACTTTCTCCCAAAACGCTGAAGAGTTGGACGTGTGTCAACGGGTTGCAAATATTTTGCGCGTTGCCGGCACGCCGGTGAGAAACGTCGTAGTGTGACGGGCCTTTAAAAAAATAAATTGACTTAATCAACTTAATATATTTATCTCAAAAGGTGACAAACTGAAAACATACTTAAAAATATTATACTATATTCAGTGATAGAAATAAGCAAATTTGTTCACTTACACCGAGGACAAGTCTGGTGTGATTTTTACTTGTCCTGCATTTAAAGATGATAACAGAAAGTAAACAAAATCTTGAAACACATGTTTTTCATACCAAATTGTGTACTTGTCCAACGGAAAAGCTCAAGCCATATTCTCACTTGGCTCCGACAAGCGGGCATGTCTTATTTCGAACGCTGATAATAGATTACACTACACCATAAAAATAAGTTACACTATATATATAAGATTGAATGTGGTGTGGGAAGAAAAAAGCGGAAATCCATGGTGAGGTGGGAGAGAATAGGAAAACAGTCCCATTAATGACAGCAGAATGCTCTCCAGACAGTGCCCGTAGTGTGCAAAACCTATGCTTGGAGAGTACTGCATGAAACCTAACTTCCAGGAATTTTCTATCATTCTCTGGCAGTGCTAAGGCCGTTGGGATATTTTCCGCGGTTTTACTTTTATTTGTTTACTTCAATGTTAGTTACGTCCTACTAACATTCTAAAGCTCATATCAAAGATCGTCTACCCCTGCCTTCTGTCTGATCAACTGCATCTATCAGTAGCATTTTGTGATAAGTTAGTCTGCGATTATAAAACAAAAATCGTGGAAATCCGCGAAATCGCGGAGATCTTTCATTCCTGTAAGTAAATAAGTTACACTAGATAAATAAGTAACCCACTGCCTAACTAATCCCATCCTCACTTCACTCCTTCCTCTGGCCTTGGCCAGACTTACTGTGCATCCCGGTGAATCTGAAGGGACTGAAGTTTGGATCCTGGTCGACACAAACTAATGACTTATGACTGTTGCTGCTCGGCTCGATCAGGACAGGGACCGGGCACACAGTGTCAGGATAATGAGACTGTGTGGGACATGAGGTCATGGTGCTGGCGGCCTGATTTCCCAGTGGGGCAGTACTATAAAGGCACCATGAGTGTGCGCTGTCACAAGTCGGTGCACGTCCTGGTATGGCCTAGGGTATTACTGGAGCGTAAAACTACACCACCTACCCAGCCTCCCCCGGCCCTCTCAGAGGACTGTGGTTGGGCTCCTAGGCTGCCTTTTTCCTTCCTCCCCCCCCCCCGCCCAATTCCTCTGATCACTACCCATCGGAAGCCAACTCCCGCCACATGGGACTGCTTTCAGCGGTGCCCATTCAGTGCTGCAGATTTGCAGCCTTCAGCGCACCAATGCGACTGAAAACTCCCCAAAAACAATGCATAAATAGATTACACAACAGTCCACAATTACCTCTTAAGGTTACCCCCATAGACAATGTGACACCAACATACTTTGGCATGGAATAAATGCATTAAGAACACATAAATATTCTTTTATAATATATAATAATAATGCCACACCCAATCTCTCTAATGCATATATTCAGACGAGAATGATTATAATTGATAGCCTCCACACACAGAAGGAACTTTCAACTCCTGTAAGTAGGTCAACCCACGTGACCTTTGGACGCTGGATCGCCGCGTGAGACAGTCGGGTTGTGTACACACGGAATGGGAAGCAGCGGAGTTTTACGTCCTGGCAACATCTAAGGTACTATCAGGATTGGCATTGACTTGTGACAGTGGACACTTATGTCGACTTTATAGCGCTTTTCTTTGTTTGTTGTTGTTTTACGTCCTAGCAACATCTAAGGTCATATCAGGACGGGTACCGACTTGTGACAGTGAATTCTCAGTGACTTTATAGTGCTGCCCCACTGGGAAATCAGGCCACCGGCACCATAATGCGACATCCCACTCAGTCACATTATCCGGATGCTCAACTCACCAGTCCTTGCTTTATCCTATTAATGCAGAGCGCCAGGCCCGGAAGCGACAAGTATCAATTTGATAAGTCATTGGATTGACTCGACCGGGAACCGAACTCATGATCTCCTAACAATTCGGCCACCGCGCCTGGTAAAGCAAGGACTGGTTAGTAGCTTTAAATTGAACAAAACCGAAGCACTTGTTGCTACATGTGACCCTAGATCTATATCCAACGTAAGCCATGTTCACACGGGCGGTGTAAATCAATTCGTAGAAATCGACTCGTATAGTTCGGGTTACATTTCGCGTGTGAACACGCGGCTGAGGCGGTTTAAGGCTGATTCGATTCCTGTGATCTGGATACTGTAAACCACTTGTCGAGGTAGTGTACGTGAGTAGATTTCTGTGAATCGATTTATTTTGCCCGTGTGAACGCAACCGACTTACTTGAGCCGGATTAAGGACGTCACACTATATAATATAATTTGGTCTATGAAACCGCTAGCTGTGCACAGATATTTCTTTCATCATTTATTTTTAGTGTTTCACTGCCCAGCAGAAGTTTTGACCGTTCCAAACCAATACGATTAAGTTCATACATATCTAGGTCGAACCCAGACTCTCTCGTGCCGATGTCGACGAACCCAAACTGGCGCTGGTTAGTCTGGACTTGCTCACGCGCAGATATCCACTTCCGCCTTAAACAGTCTCAAAGCACTGCCCGTGTGAACGTGAAACACTTTCAAACTAAATCGATTCATATGATTCGCCTTGTCTAAATCGCTTTACATTTTGCCCGTGTGAACACGGCTTTAGATACCAGCGCACGTATCACACACACAGTGACTCACACACACACACGTAGAATTTAAAAGTTTTCATTGTTGGACATGATTCTGGATTGATCACCCCCAAAAAAGCAAAGCCTCAACTGGTGACCTATTCAATATTGTTTGTCTTGATACATGGGAGAGTGTTTGTAGTGCATCACATGCATGGGTTACTTTGTGTGATGTGCATCATATCGTCCAGCCCAATTGTTTGGTACAGAAAGGTCAGCAACACCGATCACGTGACACTGTCTGGATTGATATCCACACTACCCAGGGCTGGTTTGTATTTATATAACAACGGTTGTTGAGCTCCCTGCTATAGGATAATCAGGGATGAAAGTGGTCTCTGGGAAAAAAAGGGGAAATGCTGATATTCTCCCATAGGTTTAGCATTGTCAGGGAATCGCAGGAAATTTCCGGAAGTTGGGTTTCATATATATTGGTATACGCTGATCGTGCTGCACCATTTGAAGCATGTGATAGAAGTATATGCTGATAGTGTTATGGCGTTTAGAGCATTTATTAGTAGTATCCGCTGATAGTGCTGTGGCGTCTGCACCGCATATGAGTAGTATACGCTGATGGTGCTGCGGGACTGAAAACCCCCGGAAATCCGCGAAATCGCGGAGATCTTTCATAATATTATTGGCAAAGCTGGTTAAAGGGATGAAAATGGTCTCCGACAAAAAACCCGCAGAAATCAAGTCGAGTTTATTACACCGATGCCAACTTTCTGCGAAAACGTGATACCCCCTCCCTCAAATGGGATTAGCATTGTCAGTGGAGAAATGCTGGAAGTCAGGCTTCAACTATTCTTGTGACTATATAATCGCCCATGTCTAACTCTTTCTTGTTTGGTTGTGCATTCTAGTAACATTAAAGGAAATATGAGAACAGGATTCGAATTAAGCACATCCCGATTCCTTTGAATTTTATTTATAATGGTGAGCACCAAGCTAGGAAGCGACAAATACAAATGTTGCATGTCATTGGGTTGATTCGACCAGGAACCGAACTCCTGATCTTCCGTATGCGAGGCCCGCACTCTTCAGATACGGCCAACACGCACAGTATCAATTTTTACGTCATTGGTTTGACTCGACAAGGGACCTGTGGGTTCGAATCCCACGATCTACCAAAACGGGAGACGGACGCTCAACTCATCCCATCTAGTGAACTGTACGTGATGTGTCAGATGAGTTGCTCACGTTACTCAATATAACTATTATAAGCCGGTGGTGGTCAATGTGACCAGCTCATGATATGCACTGTTCATGACATGTACTGCTCATGATATGCCTTGCTCATAACATGAGCGCCTAGTGACATGACACATGACCTGTCTGTGACATGAGCGTCTCTTGTGACGTCACGACGCACACTCGAGCTGCTGGTAAAGATGTCAGTGGGCACTCAATAACATAAGGTTATCCTCATGCCCCACGTGACCTGCTCATGACGTGACACGTGACTTGTGAGAAACGGCACTTAGCCCTTCCAGCTGTTGATGCTAAACAAGCCGAGCACCCTGGAACCTCCAGAGTGGGGAGGGGGGGGGGGGGTCGTGCTGGGTTTGGTTTGGTTTGGTTTGGTTTGGTTTGGTTTGGTTTGGTTTGGTTTGGTTTGGTTTGGTTTGGTTTGGTTGTGCTGTACCTGGGACTGGACTGGATTGGACTGGACTGGACTGGTGTGGTGTGGTGTGGTGTGGTGTGGTGTGGTGTGGTGTGGTGTGGTGTGGTGTGGTGTGGTTTGGTCTGGTTGTGCTGTACCTGGGACTCGGCTGGGAAGATGCCATCTTGTTTACGGGAGGATGCCCGATTACAGCAAGCTAAGCCTTCAAGTAAACAGTGCTGACCCTCCTTATTACAGCGTGCTTATTTGTACAGCAGTCCATCCACTCCAAGCCAACACCACCCTTATTATTATTATTACTAGTAGTAGTAGTAATAGTAGTAGTAGTAGTAGTAGTAGTAGTAGTAGTAGTAGTAGTAGTAGTAGTAGTAGTAGTAGTAGTAGTAGTATCGGTAGTAGTACTAGCAGTATTAGTACTAGTAGTATTAATATTAGTACTAGTAGTAGTAGCAGTATTAGTACTAGTAGTATTAATATTAGTACTAGTAGCAGTATTAGTACTACTACTAGTAGTAGCAGTATTAGAACTAGTAGTATCAGTAGCAGTATTAGTACTAGTAGTATTAGCAGTATTACTATTAGTACTAGTAGTAGTAGCAGTATTAGTACTAGTAGCAGTATTAGTAGCAGTATTAGTACCAGTAGTAGCAGTATTAGTACTAGTACTAGTAGCAGTATTAGTAATACGAGTAGCAGTAGTAGTACTTGTATTAGTACTAGTAGTAGTAGCAGTATTACTATTAGTACTAGTAGTAGTAGCAGTATTAGTACTAGTAGTAGCAGTATTAGTACTAGTAGTAGTATTAGTACTAGTAGTAGCATTAGTAGTACTAGTATTAGTAGCAGTAGTATTAGTACTAGTAGTAGGTATAGCAATATTAGTACTAGTAGTAGTAGCAGTATGAGTACTAGTAATATTAGTAGTAGTAGCAGTATTAGTACTAGTAGTACTAGTAGTAGTAGCAGCAGCAGCAGTATTATTATTAGTACCAGTAGTACTACTAGTAGTAGTAGCAGCAGTATTATTATTAGTATTATTAATACTATTATTATTATTATGAGTGGTTATATCGAGACGGGTACCGACTTGTGACAGTGCGCACTCATGGCGACTTAAATAGGCTGCTGGCACCATGACCCAATACCACACACAGTCACATTATCGTGATACTGTGCTAACCAGTCCATATGCTATCCTACTAATGTTGATCACCAGACTAGATAGCGACAAGTACCAATTTCATAAGTCATTGGTTTGACTCGGATGGGATTTGAACTCCCAACCTTCCACACGGGAAGCCTACACTCTACTGATTGGGCTACCGCGTCTGGCACGCGAGAGACTGTTACTGGGTTGTTAGTGGTATGGAACCAGTGACAAGTTTTCTTTTAAAGTGCCTCAAGGCACCATGGTTCCCCCCCCCCCCCCCCCCCCCCGTTATCTTCCAGGGCGGAGGGACCAGACGGAATGGCCGAATGAGTTGTGGGTCCTCTGTTTTGTGAGATCGGGGGATCCAAAGGTTCAAACCCTGATCGAGTCAAACCAAAGACTTAGAAATTGATACTTGTCGCTTCCTAGCCAGGCGCTGGACATTATTAGGACAGGGCAAGGACTGGTTGACTCAGTCTCAGGATATGACTGAGTGGGATATCGGGTCATGGTGCTGGTGGCCTGGTCTCCTAGTGGGGCAACACTATAAAGTCGCCATGAGTGCGCCTGTCAAAAGTCAGTACCCGTCCTGACATGACCTTAGATGTTGCTTGGACGAAAAACAACAAACAAACAAATCCAGTGCGGAGGAGATCACCCATGTCTTGGTTCTTTCACAACCAGCTTGACTTAGGGGGGGGGGGGGGGACGCCAGACAACAGGTTGGTTGTCGTCACCCTGGCGGAGACAACTTCCGGTCACGTGGTGCTACAGTGTAGACACACACTATACTAGGGTCACGACATAATTATCTTTAAGCAACAAACAAAACAACAACAACAAATCACAACAACAACAAAAAAGTGTAGTAGTCTGCACCCGGCTCTCAGGCAAGTAACCACATAGACAGGTAGGTATGGGTAGTGTGGTGATATCAGGGAGCCTAGGTAGTGTAATGGTTAGCACACTGGCCCGGAATGCAACTGGCCCGAGATGTGGGTTCGAGTCCCGCTCTAGGCGCAATATTTCCCATTTTCATCACCCCATGACAAAAGTAACCTCCCCACCAAATATGAAGACATTCACACATGCATACTAAGCAAAAACAGTTGCTATGACTGACCCGTCAACCACTTAGCTCTACCATTTTTTTCCTAGCTGAACTATTGTAGTCTGACGCTGGCCTTAGATGTTTGTTTGTTGTTTGTTGTTGTTTTATGTCCTAGCAACATCTAAGGTCATATCAGGACGGGTACCGACTTGTGACAGTGCGCACTCATGGCGACTTTATAGTGCTGTCCCACTGGGAAACCAGGCCGCCAGCACCATGACCTGGTATCCCACTCAGTCACATTATCCTGACACTGAGCACACCAGTCCTTGCCCTATCCTAATAATGCCGAGCGCCTGGCTAGGAAGCGACAAGTATCAATTTTAAAGTCATTGGTTTGACTCGACCGGGACTCGAACCCACGACCCCACGATCTACCAGCACGGGAGACGGACGCTCTAACTCATTCGGCCATCCCGTCTGGTCTTAGAAGTCAGGATATCGGATAGTGTATATCGATCATGATTGCAACAAATTGGCTCAGTAATTTTTGTTGGTTTGATTGTCTGACATGGGTTAAACTATAAGTTGCATAGTCCGATGGTTTTGATTTTCTGTCATTTTCTGAGATAAATATATTAAGTCGTCATAATCTACGTTACTTTAGTATGAAATAACTTCGCTTTAATATGACTAACGTAGGAGATATTTGGAGTGTAAACATGCTAAATTAATTTTGGTGTGCTCGTCAAAACTCTGATCATATAGGTTTCAGCTGTAACAGGTTCTATTGAATTGACTTAGTGTTCACTTCTAGGTCACACACATAATAAGTGCACCAGTATCTAAGTTGGACATGTAGATAAGTGTGCTTCTTTTACCAGACGGGATGCCCGAATGAGTTGAGCATCCATCTCCAGTTTTAGTAGATCGTGGGATTCGAACCCTGGTAGAGTCAAACCAATGACTTAAAAATTGATACTTGTCACCTCCTAGCCGGGTGCTCGCATTATTAGGATAGCGCAAGGACTGGTTGGCTCAGCAACAGGATAATGTGACTGAGTGCAATATCAGGTCATGGTGCTGGTGGCCTGGTTTCCCCATGGGATAGCACTATAAAGTCACCATGAGTGCGCACTGTCACAAGTCGGTGCCCGTCCTGATATGATCTTGGATGACGCTTTAATGTGCTGTGAGAGGGTAGAGTAACGTAGAGTAAAGTAGAGTAGAGCATGGTAGAGTAGTACAGTAGGGTAGAGCATGGTAGAGTAGAGCATGGTAGAGTAGTAGAGTAGGGTAGAGCAGGGTAGAGTAGAGCAGGGTAGAGTAGAGCAGGGTAGAGTAGAGAAGGGTGAAGTAGAGTAGAGCAGGGTAGAGTAGAGCAGAGTAGGGTAGAGCAGAACAGGGTAGAGCAGAGCAGAGTGAAGTAGAGTAGAGCAGGATAGAGCAGAGTAGAGTACAGTAGAGCAGGGTAGAGCAGAGTACAGTACAGCAGGGTAGATTAGAGTACAGTAAAGTAGATTGAAATAGAGTATAGTACAGTAGAGCAGGTAGAGTAGAGTACAGTAGAGTAGGGAGAGTACTGTAGAGTACAGTAGCGTGAAGTAGAGTAGGGTAGAGTACAGTAGAGTAGGGTAGAGTACAGTAGAGTAGGGTAGAGTACAGTAGAGAGGGTGAAGTAGAGTAGAGTACAGTGGAGTAGAGTGAAGTAGAGTAGAGTAGAGTACAGTAGAGTCGCAAACAACACGAAAGTGTTTTGGTTTTGATCATTTGATGCTTTTATCGGACTATCCGACTTTTATTTCTTTTAAGCGCCGACAAGAAAGGCACACTTTATATTCATTAAACAGCAGTGCGTGACAGGAGGCAAATAATGCTGCATGTGAATACAAAAATACACGCACAACAAAACCACATTTCTTAGTAGCCCAGTCAAGTTGAAAGAAAATATTGTACAACCGGAAACAAAGCATGTGAGAAAAGCATCAGCGTTCCACGTCGTTGTTGTTGGGCAGTCAATGTAGACAGATTAATTTTTGTTATTTAATTTTGTTAATACAAATACAGTAAAACCCCTCTAACTGACCACCTGCACAGATTGACCACTCCCCTATATCGATGGCTCTATTTGGGTCCCAACAATACCATTGCAACCATATTCTAACTCCCTAAACCGACCACTTATTTTAAGTCGGTCCCAAGGTCGGTCGATTTAGAGAGGTTTTACTGTAATCAAAAGAGGAAGGGATGATGGGGGAGGGGTGGTGGTGGAGTATTGAAAACAATCTAATACCAAGACGTAAGCCGTGTTTACACGGGGAATTGTGAAACGATCGTGACAAAGCGATTTATATGAAGCGTTTTAGAGGCGCGTTTACACGGACAGAGTTTGAAAGTGTTTTGGCGCCGGGAACCAGCAGCCTTAGCTCCGCCTGTAGCCGGGGAGCACTGCTATTTGTTTAGTTTACACTTGGTGATTCGGCGCCGATGTAGCTGCTATGTTAATATCGCTTGGAATTTAAGGTTAATTTAATTAAATTTCATTATTTGAGTCTGTAATTCTGTTAAATATGATCGCATTCAATAGATTTCGGCGTAATCGGGCCCTAACACTGCTGGGCACCAGCGATTAGTTACTGCTCCCCCTGTAGCAGGCAAGCACTACTATTTTATACTATCGCCGCCCGGGAACCAGCTGAATCGCTTCAAATAAACCACCTCGCGAGGTGGTATAGATGAACCGTTTCATATGAATCGATTCAGCCCTAAAACGCCTCAGAGTCGCGTTTACACGCCAAATGTGAGTCGATCTAGGCAAGTCGTTTCATATGAAGCGTGTTAAATCGCCCGTGTAAACAGGGCTATTGTCCCATGTGTGTACAGTGTGTGTAATGTGTGTGTACTGTGTGTGTACAGTGTGTGTACAGTGTATGTACGGTGTGTACAGTGTATGTACTGTGTGTGTACTATGTGTGTACTGTCTATGTACTGTGTGTGTATAGTGTGTGTACAGTGCGTGTATTGTGTGTGTGTACTGTGTGTACAGTGTGTACAGTGTATGTACTGTATGTACAGTGTATGTACTGTGTGTACAGTGTATGTACTGTGTGTACAGTGTGTGTACTGTGTATGTACTGTATGTGTACAGTGTATGTACTGTGTGTGTACAGTGTATGTACTGTGTATGTACTGTGTGTACAGTGTATGTACTGTGTGTGTACAGTGTGTGTACTGTGTATGTACTGTGTTGCTGTATGTGTACAGTGTATGTACTGTGTGTGTACAGTGTATGTACAGTGTATGTACTGTGTATGTACTGTGTATGTACTGTGTGTGTACTGTTTGTGTACAGTGTGTGTACTGTGTGTGTACAGTGTGTGTAATGTGTATGTACTATGTGTGTACAGTGTACGTACTGTGTGTGTACAGTGTGTGTACAGTGTATGTACTGTGTGTACAGTGTGTACTGTGTGTGTACAGTGTGTGTACAGTGTATGTACAGTGTATGTACTGGGTGTGTACAGTGTGTGTAATGTGTATGTACAGTGTATGTACTGTGTATGTACAGTGTGTGTACAGTGTGTGTACAGTGTGTGTACAGTGTATGTACAGTGTATGTACTGTGTGTGTACAGTGTGTGTAATGTGCATGTACTATGTGTGTACAGTGTACGTACTGTGTATGTACTGTGTATGTACTGTGTGTACAGTGTGTGTACAGTGTATGTACAGTGTATGTACTGTGTGTGTACAGTGTGTGTACTGTGTATGTACAGTGTGTGTACAGTGTGTGTACAGTGTATGTACTGTGTGTGTACTGGGTGTGTACTGTGTATACTGGAAGAAACGTGGTTAAAGACAATAGACAGTTCCAGACATTACCTACAACACTGTAAAACTCCCAATAAATAATAATAAAAAAATTCCAAACAGCCACACACAAACAACGCCCACACTCTGGCGATGGACTGACTGAGAACTACACTTGGGAGCAGCCAATGGAGACAATTGTTGCGTAACTTAGGAGAGGGAGAGGGAGAGGAAGGGGGACAGGGAGAGGGGGAGGGGGAGAGAGAATTAGAGTAGCAGTGTATGTATAAGAGCAACAGTGAGAGACAGACAGCATGAGAATGACTGGACATGAGAGAATAAAGGGTGCATTCCTTACACGCGGCATGCGGATGCAACAAAAAATCGAAACGCCTTGAAGTCTATGGGCTACATTCCTTACACGCGGCATGCGAATGCGTCAAACCGATCAGTCCATGTAGCGATCGGTGCGGCATGCGGTACGCGGGGTGCGAATAGAAACATCAGTAGCACTTGTCCATTAGTTATAGACGAGGAGCGGCGACTGAGCATTACGGAACGGTCACGCACAAGGCTTCTGAGAGGAAACATATGGTAGTGGTGGTGGTGGGGGTTCGGGTTGGTAAAAAAGCTACCAGAGCCACAAAAATATGAATACTTATCTATAATTTGGTAATTATAAAGGTAGGAACCCCCATGTGACTTACAAAGAGGTACACAGATATAAATGCAATATTAGGTCATATACAGTGCAGTATTGAGTATACTTGTTTATTTTTATTTTTTAAATATAGCCAGTAGTGTGCCACATGTAAGGAATCACGCCATTCGCATACCGCATGTAAGGAATGCCCGCTTAAGACAATGAGACAATGAGAGGATGAGAGGGAATTTAAATATATTGGCATCTGATGGCAGCATTGTATTCATCAGTAACATTAACAACTCACCCAGCTCCCAATAGTGCGCTACAAGCTGCGATTTCTATTGATACTTTAACACCATCACCAGACTAACTTGTAAGGTACTCGTAATCATTGCTAATTAAAGCCCCCACCCCCTACAAACTCTCAACCCCCATCTCTCGATATAGCGAATGGTAGACAGGAAGTGTGAACACTTATTTGTCTCTCTCTCTTTTTTTGGGGGGGTACATTAGTTGTCCCAAGCAGGGGAAATCCCAGTCACAGACGACTGGTCTTCCCCACTCCACTGCTGGTCGATAGAAAGCCCGAGCCTACACTTTTACCGACCCAAGGGATTTTTAACCTCCCACACCACATAGACATGGTATGAGAGCAACCGGCCTTTGATGACGCTGTAAGTTATACACAGCGGTGGAAATCCAAATTGGCAGAGCTGGGGGCACGGGGAATCGAACCGCCGACCCTCAGATTAGGAGTCTGACCTAGAAAAAAGTCAGACACTCTAACCACTCCGCCACAGAGAACGCTCCAGCTAGAGATAAGCCAAGGTGTCTAGTCATAGTTTTATGGTACTTGGTAGGCCAGGATCATTAACAGTTTTACTCTTTTCCCCCCCCCAAAGTATATTCTGCAGCTGTTCCAACCAAACGAGAGAGTTAATCGCGCAAACAGCTACCCAAATAGGACTGTGTGTGCGTGTGCGTGCGTGCGTGCGCGGGGAAACACAGAACCCAAGCCACTGAATCATCCACCACTCTCTAAGCAGAATCTCGAGTGAAGACTGATGCAAAGCGCTTTAATGTGCTGTGAGAGTAGAGTAGAGTAAGAGTAAGAGTAAGAGTAAGAGTATAGAATAGTATAGTATAGTATAGTATAGTATAGTATAGTATAGTATAGTATAGTATAGTATAGTATAGTATAGTCGAGTCGTTCTCAGAGGTTGTGTACCAATACTGTGACATAAGTACCACAAAATCAAAATTCTGTCAAAGTCCTATACAAGCTTCCTCAATGTGTATGTCCTTTTGCATCTGAATAATTGAGAATATACATATTCTGACATTTTTAAGTACGTCAAATGGTGCTCACACCCAATAAATAGCAGTATAGCATGGAAACCAATCTGACTCCAAAATCAAATATTTTCCACACAAAGCTTGACACTTTTAGGACATTTCACATGCTACTTGCTTTATAAACAGTAGTAATACTAATTTGAAACCTCATTGCTATGGTTTTGTCTTATTTGTGATGATTAATAGAAAAATATTAGCACGGTAACAGTCCAAGTGGAATCAACAATTTTACATAAATGTTCGGCTCAAAATTCAATGTTATGGGGCAATTTCAGGATTGATCTTTTACTATACCATAACTGGGTCGATGCATAGAGTAACTATTTCATCATTTTTATTAGAAATAAATGTCTTCAACTTAATGAAGACGTTGTATATGACCATTTGAAGTGAAGTCATTAAGTTTGTGACACTTTATTTTCAATGCTGTTGACAATGTCACAAATTAGTGATGTAATTTTCTATTTATTTAGCTACATCCATCCTAATAATATACATAATACACAATATTAACATTTACATTTGATCTCAAATATCTCCCACATTATTGGGCTATATGATGAAATCTAAATATTGACACCCCAATAATGAGTTTCTTTAAAATATGCATTTCAAGTAGACTACCTCAAGTGGTACACAGTTTCTGAGAACGATCCAGTAGAGTAGAGTAGAGTAGAGTAGAGTAGAGTAGAGTAGAGTAGAGTAGAGTAGAGTAGAGTAGAGTAGAGTAGAGTAGAGTAGAGTAGCATAACTTGGGAGTCCGTCTTACCTATCTATTTTATAAGAAAGAAAATAAATAGATTGTTTGTTGGAGTTTTACGTCCTGGCAACATTTAAGGTCATATCAGGACAGTGCGCACTCATGGTGACTTTATAGTGCTACCCCACTGGGAAATCAGGATGCTGGCACCATGACCCAATATCCCACATTATCCTTACACTGAGCCAACCAGTCCTTGTCCTATCCTAATAATGCCGAGCGCCAGGCCAGGAAACGACAAGTGTCAATTTTAAAGTCATTGGTTTGACTCGACCGCGAACCGAACTCCAGACCGTCCGAACGCGAGCCCTGTGCTCCACCGATTCGGCCATCGCGTCCGTCTTAAAGAAAGAAAGAACGAAAGAAAGAAAGAAAGAAAAGAAAGAAAAGAAAGTAAGGGAAAGAAAAGGAAAAGAAAAGAAAGAAAATAAAATAACATAAAAGAAAGGAATGCTTTCATGGTGACGAGGCCGATGGAAATTGGAATGCACTATGTAGCGATAGTATACGGACTATGGACGCCCTATCCGGGGTCACGTGGGGCTCCACCCCATTCCCGGCCACTCACCACTCACCGGGCAGACGCTCTACCCGGACCGTGGCCACTTCCGGTCTTGTTATACACAGGGGAAGCGTACAGACAATTCAGGGGAATGACCCCCTCAATGATCAATGTCATATTTTTGTTAAATAAAAAAGCCAGTATTATGGATTTGGGGTATCGTTCTGGGGCCATATGCACCAATCGGTGATAGGCTTAGCCGGAGTTAGGGCGCTAGCTCCGGTTACCTACCTCAGGGTAGCGGCGGGTTGGAGAAATAGGTCAAGTGGTATGCACCAATGTCTTAGCCGCCGCGGATAGCTAACCGTGAGTTTATTTATAGATTTGGGAATTCCCTTGAGTCGACAATATGAATAACACCACCAATGCGGCGGCGGCGTTAATATCGGTTCGAATTTAGGGTTAAATTGATAAGATTTCACTTATTGCGTATGTAATTCTGTTAAATATGACAGCATTGAATAGATTTGGGCATAATATATCGACGTCGATTCGGCGGCGGCCATTTTTAGTTGACGTTGGACAGTATGTATATCGACGTCGCTGCGGAGGCGGCAATTTGTTTACTTTACATTCGTCGATTCGAAAATATTAACATCGCCGCTGCTATGGCAGCAGCGTTAATATCGCTTCGCATTTAGGGTTAAACTGATAAGATTTCACTTATTGCATATGTAATTCTGTCAAATATGATCGCATTGAATAGATTGACATCCATAGACGCACACTAACCGCCTCGGCTAGCTGTTAAACCCGATTTGAAACTGGGGTAGCTTAGCCTAGGCTACGGTCCGTGGTTAGCGCTGGCACCGATTGACGCATACAGATTTTCCACCATTAGCCGTGTGGAGCTATCCTAGCCGTGGTTAAGGGGGAAGTGGGGGGAACAGTTTATTCATCAGAACATACATTTTTTCAGCGCCGAGGCACTGGTCTTCTCACGTTTACATTACATTGTAAATAGGTAGTTCAGCGGGTACTTAGGTAGGGCATATTAGTAGATTATGAAGGAGGTTAGTGTGTTACACTGTTAGTGGGTTAGCGATAATAAGTTCAGTATTATGGGCTAAGATGGTGGGTCGCCACAAAAACTGTGCTGTTATCATGGGTATGGTGTACGTGATGGGGGCGGCTGTATTTACTGGGTGACTGCTATATTGCACTGACTAGCACGCGAGTCTATAATGCACTTGAAAAAAGTGAGTCTTGAAGCAATACAGATGTACCGACCATGCTATTTGGTTTATGGCCTGATAGCAGTATGAATGCTATCCCCAACATTAAGACAATTAGGCAATTTACATTACAGGTATACAACAAACCTGCGAAGGGAAACTATAGACCTACCCACTCCGTAGCTTAATGATCTAATCAACTACCCTGAATGTATGCGACCTGCCTAACTGCAACTGAACATTAAAACTTACTACAACTGTACCAACTGAATACAGAACATAACTTCTGCTTACATTCTAAATACCATGTAAATACTCACATTGATCTGACTAATATTGATCTAATTATATGACCCTACTGTTACCTTATTGCTATGGAACTTTTCGGTTACAGAATTTCATTGTGGTACATGGTGCAAATTGTGTATTCAACAGGTATTGTACACCTTATTTTATATATTTTGTGTAAATAACCCTGACTTGAAAAATTGCTGGAAGACCATTGCTTCGGCACTGACAAAAGACTTATTCAGCAGAATAAACATATTTACAAAAAAAAAACATATAATTGCCATCTCATATGTGAATTGCCAAACTATACCTTATACAAGTCTTGGTATGATTAATATTGTTATTTCGGCTGATTTCAGCTAGCTGATGATGACACTATCAGACTACATACATATATTGTAAATAACTGTATTGTCACATGGCTGGAAGACCAGTGCCACAGCGCTGACAAAAGACTTTGGGGACTCTGGGCCCTTTCTATCCGCAAGATTTACGGATCGATCGGATGGAGCCACAACACACATCCGAATCATCGGTATATGAACCCACTTCCGGTCCCAGTCGAATAGGAATTTGTTCGGAAATATTTTGATATTCGGATAGAGGCCCAGTCGAATGCCCCCTTTATTCAATGAATAAACTATATTTAGACAAAAATATATATATTTAAAAAATGGTTACATCAGAGCCGTAGCCTATCCTGGTGTGAGCAAAACAAGTGCTACAAATAGAATCTATCCTGGTGTGAGCAAAACAAGTGCTACAAATAGAATCTAGAGTCCCGGATGAGACTAGATTAAGTAGGTCACAATGAGTAAGTTGGTTGGTTGTTGGAGTTTTATGTCCTAGCAACATTTAAGGTCATATCGGGACAGGTACTGACTTGTGAAAAGTGCACACTCATGGCAGCTTTATAGTGCTGCCCCACTGGGAGATCCAGTCACCAGCACCATCACCTGATATCCGACTCAGTGACATTTTCCTGCCAACAAGCCAACCAGTCCTTGCCCTACCGTAATAATCCAGAGCGCCTGGCTAGGATTTAGGAAGCGACAAGTATCAGTTTTTGTAAGTCATTGGTTTGACTCGACCGAGAATCGAACTCCGGACCTTCCGCGAACAGCGGAGACCTTTCACCCCTGAACAAACCATTTCCCCCACCAACCTGCCCTCTGGCGGCAAGGGAAGAACTAATGTCGACATCAACTCACCGTGCGCTGTAGGAAAAGTCTAATAGGGGATTAGCGTTTGACTCAGCCGGGGATTGAACCTAGAACCTCGCGCACGGGAGGCGGGCGGTCTGCAACGCAGGTATTGCCTGCGGGTTTGATGCCCCCAACCTGATGGCATTGTGATTCAGGGGACTCTGCTGTTACTATATAGGGGTAGGGGGAAAGAGATCCACTAGACTACCATCTCTATGCAAATGCCCACAGCGACCCTCCCTCCACTGGGGTTCAGGCTGCTTGTTTGTTATCTTACATCCTAGCAACACGTAAGGTCATATCAGAATGGATACCGACTTGTGGTGACAGTGTGCACTCATGACGATGTTTTAGTGCTGCCCACTGGGAGACCAGGCCGCTGGCACCATGAATCCAATATCCCACACAAGTCACATTATCCTCCCTGTCCAGATATGACCTTAGATGCTGCTAGGACGTAAAACAACAACACATTACCCTGATACGGTGTCAACCAATCCCTGTCATATCCTATTCTAGATAAACGATTCACCCTGTACTTGTAGTACATAGGTGAATGACAACGTAGTGTAAATAAGGGCGAAAATAGCTTTAGTATGGGACAGGAACTAGAAACTGTGGTTCCAGGATCAAATGGCTACATATATTGGCACAGATTTGGTGAAATGGGAGAGAATGCCAAAAGACAAGATGGCGGCCATAAAACGCCGTCGATTTCACTTTTAAATCTTATTAAACTAGATGTTTTATTATATTTTTCAACTCAAAGGCAGTGGGTAAATATAAAAACATATATAAAGAATATATTTTGCTTCCTAAATTAAGACATTATTCACTCAATTTATTTCCCCAGCATGTCAAAATTCTTCTCCAGCTTTTCTAATGGGTTGGTTTTCACCCCTTTACTGTCAGTACGGGGTGAATCTTTTATCTAATCCTATTCATGCCAAGTGCCGGAATAGGTAGCGACAAGTATGACAACAGCTGCCTCTCCCCCACCTACCCACTCACCCTGGCTATCCCTATTCTATTTTATTATTCCATTTAGCTCTCCAGCCAATCATGTTATTGCCACACCACAGTGTTAGCTAGTCATGCAACGCAGGTGCAACATCATCAACTATCGGCATCCCCTGGCTCAATACGGACATTCTGAGTGCCGCTGGTCCCTCAAGCGGACTGAAGCTGTGACCCAGCACACCGGGGTGATGATTGGGGGGTTTGTAACCTTTACCATTGCCGTCTGCAATACTGTGCAGCAGTATGTACCGGGATAGGTCCAGTGGTAGCGAAAGGTGGAGACTTTCATGGAGGACATCAAGGCGGCGAAAGCTGGAGGCTTTCGTGGAAGACATCGAGGTGACTGGAGACTACTTCACCAATAGTGCCAGGTCTGCCAGTAAAAGGTGCAACCATCACACCTGCAACCATCACACCTGCAACCATTACACCTCCTGCCTACTTCACCAGTAATGCCAGGTCTGCCAGTAACAGGCGCAACCTTCACACCTCTTGCAATCATCACACCTCCTGCCTACTTCACCAGCAGTGTCTGGGCTGCCAGTAACAGGTGCAACCTTCACACCTCTTGCAATAATCACACCTCCTGCCTACTTCACCAGCAGTGTCTGGGCTGCCAGTAACAGGTGCAACCTTCACACCTCTTGCAATCATCACACCTCCTGCCTACTTCACCAGCAGTGTCTGGGCTGCCAGTAACAGGCGCAACCTTCACACCCCTTGCAATCATCACACCTCCTGCATACTGACAGGGTGGTCTTCACTGGGAGTTCCAGGGCTGCTAGTAACAGGCTCAACCTTCACACCTCGGCAACCTTCAGACCTGCCTAGTTACTGACAGGGTGGTCTTATCTCCTTATGGCCAATCCAACGGCAGAACAACAAACACCAGATAGCGCCACTGTTGCCCTGTGTGTGTGTGTGTGTGTGTGTGTGTGTGTGTGTGTGTGTGTGTGTGTGTGTGTGTGTGTGTGTGTGTGTGCGTCCATTCGTGTTGGAGCTTTACGTCCTGGGAACATCTAAGGTCAAATCAGGATGCGTACCAACTTGCTACAGTGCACACTCATGGCGACTTCATAGTGCTGCCCTACTGGCATAAGTGGCAGACTGGGCTGCCAGCACGATCAGGGTTTTTGCCAGAGGGTAAAATTAGGGTGCCCAGGTACCGGTATGACTCTGCACCCTGAAATTGTGAGTCTTGAAGCAATACAGATGTACCAACCATGCTATTTGGTTTAGGGCCTGATAGCAGTATGAATGCTATCCCCAACATCAAGACAATGAGGCAATTTACACTACAGGTATAGAACAAACCTGCGAAGGGAAACTATAGACCTACCCACTCCGTAACTTAATGATCTAATCAACTACCCTGAATGTATACGACAACATATAATTGCCATCTCATATGTGAATTGCCAAACTATACCATATACAAGTCTTGGTATGATTAATATTGTTATTTCGGCTGATTTCAGCTGTCTGATGATAACAATATTAGACTACATGTATATACATATATTGTAAATAACTGGCTGGAAGACCAGTGCCACGGCGCTGACAAAAGACTTTATTCAATGAATAAACTATATTTAGACAAATTGTTGGGATACTTAAAAAAAAAAAAAGATTCTCCAAGGAGCCAGAGACAACAAAGCCAGCATCAATTATCAGTAATCCTGTTAGTATACAACAGTAATCATAGCAGTGTGCATAATTGACCAAGTGATGCGGAAAAATAATACCCGCCCCCCCATTCTATGTACCCTCAAAGTATTTTCTGCCGGAAACCCTGACCATGACCCGATTTCCCACTCGGTTGCATTATCCTGACACTAAGCTAACCAGTCCTTGCCCTATCCTAGTAATGCTACCATGGGGGTAGCGACAAGTATCAATTTTGTAAGCCATTGGCTTGACTCAATACTTAATCCTAGAACCTAACTGCTTGAAACTATAAGTGTATATAGTACATTTCCCCCGGAAGTCCAGTCCAGTCCACTTCCGGTACCTGCGCACCCCTCATTGCCAATCGGCAGACTGTGAGAGGTGCACCTGGGCAAGCTGCCAAAATTGTGGAAAGAAAGACTAAGTTCAAAGTTCCCTTGTTGCTTTGTATCCTACTCCTGTGCCACACGGAGCAGCCAAAGGCGCGAGTTGTACTAATGGCTTTGACCAGACGGGATGGCCGAATGAGTTGAGCATCCGTCTCCCATTTTGATAGATCAAGGACTGCGAACTCCGGTCGGGTCAAACCAATGACATAAAAATATATACTTGTCATGTCATAGTCAGGCACTTGGCATTATTAGGACAGGGCATGGACTGGTTGGTTCGGTGTCAGGATAATTTGACTGAGTGGGATATCAGGTCATGGTGCTGGTGGCCTGATCTCCTAGTAGGGCAACACTATAAAGTAGGCATGAATGTGCAGTCACAAGTCGCTACCCATCCTGATATGACCTTAGATGTTACCAGGACGTAAAACTCCAACAACCAACCAAACTAATGGCTTCTATCAGAGGTTTTACGGTAATGGGTACAAAGTTGTATTAACCATTTTAACTAGTGATGGGAGTCAGTTACATCTTCATAATCAATCATCGGTTTGAGCAAACCGATCGATGATTGATTGATTTTTAATCGGTTTGGGAAAATACACGCTTTTGTACATATCTGTAGACAACGTGCACGCAAACTGTGGCGAATGTTGACTGATAATTAATTAAACACAGATTTAAGTTCTATTAAATGTATTTCTAGACCAATATTATGTATCAACTAAAATCGATAGCTGCTTTTTGTAAACGAGCACTCAAATTGACTGGTGACTGGTAAACCAACGGACTCTAGTTGATGATGCATGTGTGCCTTTGGGGGAGCGGGGGGGGGGGGGGGGAGGAAGCGGGACATAGCTCAGATGATAGAGTGTTCACCGGTGTAGGTGTGGGTCATCTTATCGATCCTGCTCAGTGGACACATTTGCAGTTTGGGCTATTTTCCGTTCCAACCAATGCTCCACAACTAGTTAATCAAAGCCTGTTGTATGTGTTCTCCTGTCTGTCCTGATATGACATTAGACGTTGCCAGGAAGTAAAACTCCAACAACGAACCATCTGAATGCCTGAACCACATTCAACATACCAGAGTGAATATCAGTAATGCTAAACTATTGTATTCCACATACAGCAGCACAACACACCCAGTGGCGACACCTGTCTCACGTGACCTACATACAAGAAATTACGCAAGCACATTAATAAGCACGAGTACTAACTGCCCATGAGAAGAGAGGGGGTATGTTTAACCAATACATCCAACTTTAGGTAAAAATAAATAAATATATTAATCATAAGTGACTGTGTGGAGGGAGGGAGCATTAATTTAAACATAATAATCAAATTAAATTAATTCAGACCATGAACCACTAAAGTATCTCTTAGTTATTCAATAAGGGATTGTTGGTTGGTTGGTTTAGTTTTACGTCCTGGCAACAGCTAAGGTCATATCAGGATGAGTACCGACGTGTGACAGTGCGCACTCGTGGCGACTTTATAGCGCTGCCCCATTGGGATACCAGGTTGTTGGCACCATGACCTGATATCCCACTCAGTCACATTATCCTGACACTGAGCCAACCAGTCCCTTGCCCTATCCTAGTAATGTTGAGCGCCAGGCTAGAAAGCGAATCAAAGCGAATATCATGAACACTTACAAAAAAATATGTTTTAAGAATAATGCGACCACCTCTCCCACAACCCACTCCAGTCACCACTCGAAAAGCTGCCGGTGATTTGTTGATGAATCGTACAGCGGGTGCCGGTTGAGAATAGGCACGTGAGTCACGGGCAGACACGTGCCACGTGCCACGTGCCTGAGTGCACCTCACCAACAACACAACGACCATTTCAACCAAGCGCATGTTTTTGGGGGTTAATATGAGGAGTTATATGATGACACCATAACTCACCAACTGCGCTCGTGTGAGCCGATGCGAATACATTTCTATTTTTAACCTTCCATGAAGTGGGTTTACTTTATGTTTATTTTTAAAAGAGTACATAAAATGTATCAATAAACTTCAAAGAAATGAGTTGAGCGTCCGTCTCCCGTTTTGTTAGATCATAGGATTTGAAACCATATGTTCGAACCCTGGTCGAGTCAAACTAATGACTTAAAATATAATACTTGTCGCTTCCTGGCTTGGCACTCAGCATTAATAGGATATGGCAAGGACTGGTTGGCTCACTGTCAGGATAATGACTTGAGTGGGATATCGGCTAATGGTCCTGGTGGCCTGATTTCCCCCTGGGGCAGCACTATAATGTCGCTATGAGCTCGCACTGTCACAAGTCGGTACCCATCCTGATATGACCTTAGATGTTGCCAGGACATAAAACACCAACCAACCACCCACCCACCCACCCACCCAACCAACCACACCGAGTGTGTGTTGGCCAAACAGCCCACGTTGTCAGCTGAGATGGTGAGGTGGGCATACCGACTCTACACTCATGTGCTCAACATCCTCCCCCCCCCCCCCCCCTCCCGATACCACTCTTCAGGATGTACACTCCTTACCGTCGGTCTAATATCCGGAACCACCAACCATCCCTTGAATTTGGGTGCAACTTGAAACAGATAAGGAAGAAAAAAGACCTAAATACACACACACTCTAGAATCAGGGGTAGTACAGTATCACAGAGCCGATGACTGGCTGTCTGGGACAGCCACAAGGGGAGTCCATAGTCCCCCCCCCCCCCCCCCCCCAAGTAGGATTCAGACAGGCACTCCCAACAACCGACTGGGACTGACTTACCTTAGCCACCAGGGGCCGTATGCACGAATCGGTGTTAGGCCGTAACCGCGGCTAGGCTAGCTCCACACGGCTAAATGTGAGAAATCGGTACGCACGAATCGGTGTTAGCGCTAACCGCGAAATTTAGCCTAGGCTAAGCTAAACCACTTTCTGAGTTGGGGTTACGGGCTATCCGGTGCGGTTAGTGTGCGTGTGTGGCTCTCAATCTATTCAATGCTGTCATATTTAACAGAGTTACATAGTCAAATAGTGAAATTCTATTAAATTAATCCTAAAATCGAAGCGAGATTAACGCTGCTGCCGCAAAGGCGGCAATATTAATATTTTCGAATCGACGAATGAAAAGTAAACAAATCGCCGCCTCCGCTTCGACGTCGATATCCATACTGTCCAACGTCAACTAAAAATGGCCACCGCCGCATCGACAGCAATATATTATTCCCAAATCTATTCAATGCGATCATATTTGACAGATTTACATACGCAATAAGTGAAATTTAATCAAATTAACCCTAAAATCAAACTGTTATTAATGCTCCCGCCGCATTGGCGGCATTATTCATATCGTCGACTGGAGGGAATTCCGAAATCTATAAATAAACTCACGGTTAGCTATCCACGGCGGCTAAAACATTGGTGCATACCGATTCACACATTTCTCCAACCCCCCAACCCCCCCCCGCTACCCTGAGGTAGCTAACCGCGGCTAGCGCCTTAACTCCGGCTAAGCCTATCACCAATTGGTGCATACGGCCCCAGTAGGCGAACTGTCACAGTCTAAGTAATAACGCGCTGTGGGTATTGCTACTTGTGTATGTGAGTGAATAAGGGGGAGAGGGGGGGGGGGGGGGGGGGGGGGGGGGGGGGAGGGGGAAGAGAGGGGAAGAGAGACAGAGACAGAGAAAGAGAGAGATAGAGATTATAATTCATTCATTCAATTCAAAGCCTAATGCATAAATATTTCTTTTCTGTTCTTCCGAAATGTGTGGCAATGACAGTCAGTATACCCCCCCCCCCCCCCCCCAATACTCAAGTCTCCTCCATCCCAGGCGAACAACTGGCCCGGTGATGTCAGCTTATAGCACCGAAGAACCCCCCAAGTCGACCTACACCACCCACTATTTTATTTTGACCAAAACTAACACCCCCCCCCCCACATACCCTAAACTGTGAATATGAAAACACAAACAGGAAAGACATTTTTACCATCTCCAGTTAGGAACATGTGTGCTAATCGGAATTAACCACATTGACAAGTAAGGATAATTTAAAGGATATAGTTCATGTTTGTGTATTCGTGTGAGGTGGTCGCTGTGTGGGAGGGCGGCTGTAGGGGTTTCTGCACAGTTGGCCACCTCACCGCCGTCCAATCAGAATCAGGCACTCACCATGTTCTGAATGTTGGTAGTAAATGGCACCAATAAGACGAAAGCACCAAATATTGGACATGGCAAGGTATTGCATGATCTATACCTATTCTGACACATCAAATTCCAGGCTTTCATGCAAAAATTTCAAGGTTTATTAAATTAAACTACCCCGAAACACTGCCGTATTCATGTCCTGGTCGCATCATTTTAATTTTTTTAATTTTTTCATTGAGGCTGTATTTATACTGTCCATAGCATATAAGCCCGGGTACCCAGGCTTGTTTTCAATGCTGGCCAGTTGTAGTGTTGGTGTTGGTGATATCTTTGTTTAACATGTGTTTGTTTCCTCAAAGAGCACTCTGTAGGTTATTTGTACATGTCAGTTCCAGGGGTTTAATAAATCAATATAAATATATAATTGTTTATATAGGGCAGTGGGAAAACAACCATTAATGGTTACACTGAATTTCTATTATTCTTGTCAACAGCTTAATTTATATTTGTGTATGATAATTGTGAATAGAATGGCTATGTCTATAGACTAATAAGAGTGCGAAGACTTATTTTTGGAGTTGTTACTGCAAGATAATGAATGATCTATTCCGAGCACCAGACGGGGCAGCCGAATGAGTTGAGCGTCCGTCTCCTGTTTTGTGAGATTGGGGGATCCAAACCCATGAGTTTGTGAGTTCGAACCCTGGTCGAGTCAAACCAATGACTCAAACATTGATATTTGTCGCTTCCGAGCCTGGTGCTCAGCACTATTAGGATAGGGCAAGGACTGGTTTACTCAGTGATTGAGTGGGATATCAGGTCATGGTGCTGGTGGCCTGGTCTCCCAGTGGGGCAGCACTATAAAGCCTCCACGAGTGTGCACTGTCAGAAGTCGGTACCCGTCCTGTTGTGACCTTAGATGTTGCAAGGACGTAAAACTCCAACAAAATAAAATAAACTACAAGATGGAGTCAAATCAAGACGAACACCTTTCAATGTTAGCAGGGATTCTAGAACAGGGATATGTAGACTAAGTGCAAAGGCATATTTTTGGAGTTGCTACTGAAAGATAATGAATGATCTATTCCGAGTTCCGCTGCTCCCTGACTCTGTAACCCTGAGATAGCAGCTTGTGTTTGCCGTGACCTAGTTTCTTATCGCCCTGTAGTGACATTTCCGGTGTCTCCTAGTCGGACAAAAACCCACCCGAAGGTTTATTTACCAACATTATCGCTTGCCTCTTGGGCCATCACAAAACATTAGCAATCCTAACTGTTCAAGAAATGTTAGACAAGTTATTTATATATGCCTTTATTATTACCGTAAAAACTTGCGTGTAGAGGGGGTGTAATGACATCACAAGACAACTTTTGGTGGCCATATTGGATTACATACAGAAGGCTTGCAACTGCCTACACTGTGCTTATTTAATGATTTGTTGGTTTATTTGTCACTGTTTTAAGCAAGTTGTTGCTAAAGTGCTGTAAGTAAACACATTGGATGTAAACTGCCCAGAACCTCCCAGAACACAAGAAAACTCAGTTTTACTGCATCTGCATGCATTCCCAAAATGGCTAGGGAGGGTGCTCGTAATCCAAGATGGCTGGCCACTGCCTGCTGAGTGATGACGTCACATGCACTCCCTCTATAAGTCGGTTTTCTGTGGGTTTAAAAAAAAAAATAAAGGATGTTCTCAAAAGCACCTCCCCTTTACACGCGTCATATTTCCTACCAGCTGAAGCAAAGCTGTTTTATAGCGATATAGCGAATGGTAGACAGGAAGTGTGAACACTTATTTGTCTCTCATTTTTTTGGGTACATGAGTTGTCCCAAGCAGGGGAAATCCCAGTCACAGACGACTGGTCTTCCCCATTCCACTGCTGGTCGATAGAAATCCCAAGCCTACACTTTTACCGACCCAAGAGATTTTTTAACCTCCCACACCACATAGACATGGTATGAGAGCAACCGGCCTTTGATGACGCTGTAAGTTATACACAGCGGTGGAAATCCAAATTGGCAGAGCTGGGGGCACGGGGAATTGAACCGCCGACCCTCAGATTAGGAGTATGAGCTAGAAAAAAGTCAGACACTCTAACCACTCTGCCACAGAGAACGCCACACTTTGTTCTATACACATACATGTCGGAAAATACATATGTATATGTCTGGTATAATATTTATACAAGTATAGAAAGGGCGGAAACAAGAGGTTGTGTGTAGTTGGTAATTGGTATTAGGTAAATGAGGTGGCCCTTACCATTCACTGCGGGGCTGCTATCCATTTGCGCCGGTCCTGTGACTCTAGAAGGGTTTATATAATTGCTCTTTCGGCTTGCCTCAGCCCCACAATATTGTGTAATATTTACCGGGAAGGCTGTTTTATTCGAGGCATGGAAATAAAATTTGCCATCCCACTATTGTGTCATTGTGTTGTCTTTTGCAGCTAAAGCCGTGTTCACACGGGAAAAGTTTAAAGCGATTTAGACAAAGCGAATAATATGAATCGATTTAGTTTGAAAGTGTTTCACGTTCACACGGGCAGTGCTTGGGCCGGAAATCGATATCAGTGCATCAGCAAGTCGATACTAACCAGTGCCAGTTTGGGTTTGTCGACGTCGCCACGAGAGAGTGTGGGTTCGACCTAGATATGTATGGACTGAATCGTATTGGTTTGGAAGGGTCAAAACTTCTGCTGGGCAGTGAAACCCTAAAAATAAATGATGAAAAAAATATCTGTGCAAAGCTGGCGGTTTCATAGACTAAATTATATAATATGCGCTTTTGATTGACCGGAAAGTCAACAAACTAAGGTCTCGACTGTGCATGCGTGTGACGTCCTTAATCCGCCTCAGTGCGTTCACACGGGCAAAATAAATCAGTTCACAGAAATCGATTCACATACACTACCTCGACAAGTGGTTTACAGTATCCAGATCACACGAATCGATTCAGCCCTAATCCGACTCAGTCGATTTCTACGAATCGATTTACATTGCCCGTGTGAACACGGCTATAGTTAAATAAAAAAAGACAAAGAAAGAAATGGAAATAGCACTCACCGACAACCATTAGAGTGAACTCGAAGCCCTTCTTGACGGACTTCCGGTGCACCTGGTTCGGCAGGTTGGCGAAGCCCACGTATCCGGGCACCTCGGGGTTCACGAACTGGGGAGGCAAGAGGAGCCAATTAACGCATCAACCAATCAGTAAACAGGGATGAAAGTGGTCTCCGGCAAAAAAAAACGTGAATTGGGCTAAGACTGTGGCGCCACCTAGCAGATTCCAGAAGGACAATTAACGCATTGACCAATCAGGGGTGAAAGTGGTCTCCAGCAAAAAAAACACGCTTAAATCGGGTCAAGACCGTGGCGCCACCTAGCGTAAAAAAAAGAAGAGTTTATTTGTGTAGATTATTAGTTGATTAAGCAGAGGAAATCGCGGACAATTGGTCTTCCTCATTCTACTGCTCCTTGCCCTATCCTAGTAATGCAGAGCGCCAGGCTAGGTAGCAACAAATTTTTAAGTCATTAGTTTGACTCGGCCAGGGTTCGAACCCGAGAGTTCGAATCCCACGACCTACATGAATGGGAGGCGGATTCTGGTAGAACCTGCCGCAAATTTCTCCGAAAACATGGATATTCACTCATAGGATTAGCAATGTTAGGGAATAGCAAAAAAAATGCTAGAAATCAGGCGTATACCGCGCCCTCACACATGATTATCACTGTCAAGGAATCGCAGGAAACATCTACGGTCATATCAGGAGGAAAATGCTGGAAGTCAGATTTCAACTGTCGTTATTGTGTCTGTGTTATCACACATTCCAAACTCTTCTTGGTTGGGGTTTCATGGTCTAGCAAAATCGAAGATCATATAAGAACAGGATTTTGAACTAACCAATTGTCTATACAGATATTGGCATTTTGTGATGGAGGCAGGAGGGAGGGAGTATGCATTGCAAATGGTTCAAATAACAGTGACATATTTATTTTATTTATATATGTTTTTGTTTGTTTTATTTAACAACGCTTCTAGAGCACATTGATTTTATCATCGGTTATTGGACGTCAAACAATTGGTCATTCTGACAGTTCTTTGGAGGGAAACCACTGCCGCCACATAGGCTACTCTTTCCGATAAGCAGCAAGGGGTCTTTTATATGCACTTTCCCACAGACAGGACAGCACATACCACAACCTTTGATGAACCAGTTGCACGACCACTGGTTGGAACAGAAAATAGCCCAAACTGAAAATGTGTCCACTGTGCAGGATCAACCAGATGACCTACACCTTCACATGTGGACACTCTACTGCCTGAGCTATGTCCCAATCCGTGACATATTTAACGTGTTCATTACTGCGATTCACTAACAAAAGTACAAATAAATCACTGCTTTGTTGCCGACATGGCACAGAATTACAATCATTCACTGAGTCTGAACCTGTATAACCCGATGAAACCATAATATATATATTTTCTTAATCAAGACATCCAGCCATATTTGATCCGACGTATCCATTGAATCCTAGTGTACCCACTCATCATTTCGTGGCATGTGTGTTTGGAGAGAAAGGGGAAACTATGACAGGTGTTGACGGGACCTAGTTAATGTAGTCATAGCGTATTGCCTAAAGCCATGTTCACACGTACAGCGTTAGGCCGACTTAGATGAGGCAAACTAGATGAGTCGAACTAGCGACGCGTTCAATCATACAGAGTTTTCAAAGTGTGTCGCGTTCAGACACGAGCGTTAAACCGGCTCAGATCGATGTTTGTTTGTTGTTGTATGTCCTAGCAACATATAAGGTCATATCAGGATGGGTATCCACACATACATACATCCACATGTCACATATACATTCACAAGTAAATACATACAAACAACATACCTAACAAGAGATGGGAAGAGTAGGACAGTCCAAACATGTGCTCCAACCACTATCAAGAGCAACTACCTGTTAAGAATCAGTCTCCATATGATATATGAAAAAATGGGACGGTCCAAACATGTAGGACGGTCCAAACATGTAGGACGGTCCAAACATGTGTTCTAACCACTTTGAAAGCAACTACCTGTTAGGAAGCAGTCTCCATTCATGTGCTTAAGCCGCTTCAACTAAACTAGTTACGTTCACACATGCCACTTAGGCCGACTGAGGCAAACTAGCTTGAGTCAGCACCACAGAAGAGGAGGTATTACTTGAGGTGGTTTACTTGAGGCGAACTAGGTGAGTCGACTCAGCCCTAATTCCCCTCAGAGGATCATTCACACGCGCGATCTGAGTCGACTTAGATGAGGCAAACTACTTGAGGCGACTTAAGGCCCGTGTGTGAACGGGGCTTATGGCTGCAACTGGTATGCGCACACAAATTAATCTCCATGCTTACATTTTAAATATCACAAAAGTTGGCCAGTTTCCACCATGGTTACTTCATATTGATTGATGTAAGGTTATAGTTATAATTGTCAATCTAATACGTTTAATAAAAGTTGAACAATCCGAACAATGTTAAAAAGGAAACTTTCATCTCAATGTAATATATTGTGATTGTTTGGGCCAAGCACACCTGTGCATCCGATCTCTCGGATTTCCGTATTGTCCGAATTCTTGAATGACTTTCAGTAACTTTTAGTGTAAAAATTAATTTTGTTTATTGTTTTACATCCTAGCAACAACTAGGTTCATATCAAGATGTGACAGTGGGCACTCATCCTGACTTTACAGTGTTGTCCCACTGAGAGCCCCGGCCACCACCCCAATATCTCACATAACCAGTGCGTGTCCTATCCTATTAAAGTTGCATAGTCCGATGAAATATGAAATTTTCAAAACCAAAACAATTATATAGATTTGATTTTTACATATCTAACTTAGATACTGATGCACTCATTGAACATTTGATTCTGCGTAGAAGGGAATACGGAGTCAATTTAATAGAACATGTTACTGTAGAGGTCTATGGTGTCAGAGTTTTGGCAAGCTTGCCAAAACTAATTTTCCATATTTGCACTTCAAATATCTCAAAAGTTTACCATTTAAAACAAAAGTAATTTTAAACTAATGTAAAGTAGATATAGTGATCGATCTAATATATTTATCTCAGAAAATTACAGAAACTCAAAACCATCAGACTATGCAACTTTAATGTTGAACGCTAGGCTAGGTAGCAACAAGTATTAAATTTATAAGTCATTGGTTTGACTCGGCTGCCACTCAAACGCCCGACCTTCCGCACAGGAAGCCTGCGCTCTACCAATTCGGCCACCGTGTCCGGTATGTGAAAAATAAACAATTACACAATATTCACAAGCAAACTTCCCATGCGTTCCACAACAGACATTCTACATTTTATACCGCAAAGCCAAGAGTTTGCCATATTTTGAGACTGATGATTCCATAACAAAACAATTATTTTGGGATATTTTATACTTATAGTGTAATCACAAATAATTACAATGCAAAGCCATAAGATTGCTGTATTTTAAGACTGACAATTCTGAAAAGAAACAAACAAATCAATATTTCTGTGTTTGATTCTGAAAAAAATATGGAAGAATTCGGAGGGTGAACTGGTCTCTAGTCAAGATAATTCCTTGATGACACACTCAAGGCTTGCACCACCTTGCCACGCACCAACACCGGCCTAACAGAAGTGGAACCCAACGAGAAAGTAATTGCACTGAACCCCGTACAAGAGGCGGAACTAGGTTAGGCTACATGTGAAGGACCAGACGGGATGGCCGAATGAGTTGAGCATCCATCCCCTTTTTTGGTAGATCATGGGATTTGACCCACAGGTTCAAACCATGGTTGAGTCAAACTAATGACGTAAAAAAATATATTTGTCGCTTCCTAGCCTGGCACTCAGCATTATTAGGATAGGACAAGGACTGGTTGCCTCAGTGTCAGGATAATGGGACTGAGTGGGATATTGGGTCATGTGCTGGTGGCCTGATGTCCCAGTGGGGCAGCACTATTAAGTCGCCACGAGTGTGCACTGCCACAAGTCGGTACCCGTCATGATATGACCATAGGTGTTGCCAGGACGTAAACTCCAATAACCAACCAACCATAACGAAACAAACAAATCAATATTTCTCTACTCAGTGTTTGATCCTGAAACATTTGGAGGGTGAACAGGTCTCAGGTAATTCCTTCGGGTGAAGTGCTCAAGGCTTGCACCTCCTTGCCATGCACCGACACCGGCCTGACAGAAATGGAACCCAACGAGAAAGTAATTGCACCAAACCATATACAGGAGGCGAATCTAGGTTAGGCTACACGTGACGGAGGTGCTACCCCATACACAAAATTCACACTCAAAGATCTGGCCACCCGATGTCAACGTTTCTAAGATAAATATATTAAGTTGATTGTCATAAATCTACCTTACTTTAGTTTGCGATAGCATAGATTGTAAGTGGCTAAATTTGGAGATATTTGAAGCGCAAACATACCAAATTAATTTTGGCAAACATGCCAAAACTCTGTCACCATCGGTTCTGCAATAACATGTTCTATTAAATTGACTTAGTATTCCCTCCTATGTGGCGACAGATGCTTAATAAGTGTATCAGTATCTAAGTTAGATATGTAGAATAAAATCTAGATAATTGTTTTGGTTTTGAAAATGTTATGCTTCATCGGACTATGCAGCTTTAACTTTAAGTCGTTACGACAGTCAGCAGTTGGAAAATCGGACCAGTCAACACCTAGATAAAAAGATTCACCCGGTATTCGTAGTACACGGGTGAAGGACAACATAGTGTAAATACGGGCGAAAATAGGTTTAGTATGGAACATGAACTAGAAACTGTGGCTCCAATATCAAATGGCTACACATATAGGCACAGAGTTGGTGAAATGGACGAGAATGCAAAAAGACAAGATGGTGGTGCTAGAACGCCGTCGATTTCACTTTTAAATCTTAGTAAACTAGATATTGTATTATATTTTTCAACTCAAAGGTAGCGGGTAAATATGAAGACATCTACAAAGAACAAATGTTGCTTCTTAGATTGTGAAATTAGGCTCTCATTTCATTAACCTGCTTTTTCGACCATTTTTATATAGGGCTGGTATTCACCCGTGTACTGCGAGTACCGGGTGAATTCTTTATCTAGTCAACACCCAGCATAACAAGCCAGTAACAGCAGGAGCGTGCCAAGAGGTACAGCTTTCTCCACACCAGACACGTGTAGTGAGGCTGGTCGAGCGGCGTGGCAGTGCTGAACATGGTGGGTACACACTGATCAGCGTCTCCACGAAGAGGCGTCTGTAAACAACGTCATCATCGCCAACTAGCCATGAAAGCCGGCATGATTGCCTCGCCACATGTGACGATGGCGATCTAACATGGGAATTACATGCACTATATATAGTATAGTTGGGTCCTTATTCTGGATTGGGGGCGGAGGGCGGGCATTACCACGGTCAACTCACTGAACTACCCTAATAATATTGTAATAATGCCATATACTATAGGGGTCCTCTTTAATAATATTGAACCATCACACATAGGGGCTATTATAATAACAATGGTCTATAGAACTTCTACCAAATAGGTGGTAGTTCAGAGGCCATTGTTCACATAAGGCTTATGATAAGCTGTATGGGTTATTTCTAGATACACTTAACCCACCTTATGATAAGGTGGGTAAAGTGTAGCCTATGAAAATAACTATTTAGTTTAATTGCCATTAGATATCTTATAGATCTTTCAGAGTGTTTGTTTACATCAGCGATGTCTCGTAAACCATACATAGGGTAAAGCTCCCGTGAGCTAAAAATATGTGGCCCAGACTGATAATTGGTCACCGAAAATAGCAAGGGCCAAGGCTTCTGAAAACCCCTAGCCTAGGACGCCCCCCCCCCCCCCAATCTTTTATTTTCAGTGACCAACCTACTAATCTAGGAGAATGCGAACTACATACTAAAATAGACATGCCATGGAATTAAAAAAAAAACACAATACGAGTACAATAACGACAGGTATGAGCGCAGGGGGGGGGGGGGAAGAAGGGGGTGGTAGATAAAAGATTCACCTCTATCCAGAGTAGACATAGACAAAAGATTCGCCCATACTTCCAGTACAGGGGTGAAAACCAACTCATTAGAAAAACTGGCGAAGAATTTCGACATGCCACGGAAATTAACTGAGCTGGTAAATTCTTGATGCGCGAAAAGGAAGAAGGCAAGGCGGGGGTGGAAAAAAGAGGCGTTTATTGTGGCGCCTCTGGCAACAGAGGGGGTAAACAGGGCAACAGTGATGAGGCTCAGGAGGAGCAAGTACAAGGTAACAGGGAAGGTAAGGCTCATGAGGAGCAGAGAACAAGAGTGTCTAGAGCAGGGGCTCATACGGAGCAAGGTAATAGTTCATGTGAGGGGAGGGGGCGCCGAGGAGCCCTCCACCAAAGCGGAGGAGAGGCGCGCCCGAGGGGGCGAGGCGGGGCACATATGCGCGAACCGCCTCGGGGGTCAGGTTCCCTGTGTGGGCGGCGAGTGTCCGGGGCCTACGTCGACAGGGGGTGGGCGGCCAAAGAGAGAGGAGGCCCGCTCCTTGGAGAGATCCGGTGAGGAGGTCCGGCGAGGGTCGAGCAGGGGGGCAGCGAAGTCCTCAGGGCTGGGTGGGGTGGGGGTCGGGTCGGGCGGGTTGACGAAGGCGGTGTCGTGATGGTCGGCGGCTGCGCTATCTGGGGAGGGTTCCTCGTGAGGCTGGGCTGTGTCTGAGGGGTGAGGTGCGAGGTGATGATCCCCGGCTCTGTCTGGGCGGCGTTTCGATCGGTGGTCGCTGGGGGGTTGTCGGTGGAGGTCACGGGGCTGTCGCAGTGGTGTGGCTGAGGAGCCGGGTGGAATCAAAAATCCGCCGAGGCGGCCGGGGTCTGGCGCTCACGGGCTTGCTTGGTGAGGCAGCCGGCCTCGCTGTGCATCGTCAGTAGGCGCCGGACGTTGGCGCAGTAGGCGCACACGTGCCGGTGCCTGTCCCCCACCTCGCCGTGGGCCTCCCCGACGGGGGCCCGATCGCACGAGGCGGGGTCGCGGTTTCAGGTGGGGCAGGGGGCCCCGTGAGACTGCCTGTCGTAGGCGATGCGGGTGTCGACTTGGGCCCGGGGCAGGTGTACGCCTCGGGGGGGCCGGTGCTGCCGGGGCGACCTGAGGGGCGGGCAGGGTGAGGGCCTCCACCCTCAGCAGGTTGAGGGCGACCGGGTCGTGCCATCCCTGGGGGAGTCTCTCGTCCGTGATCCAGGTGAAGATCGTAGTTGCGGACAGTAGGCCAGGGGTAGACCAGGTTGTCCCTCAGCACGGTGAGGTGGTGGTGGTGTAGGCCCTGGATGGAGTGGGTGGGGAAGTCCGGGTGGTCGATCAGGGTGAGAAGGGCGAGGCTATACTCGTCCTTAGTCGCCTCGCCCCTCTTCACCGGCTTCCTCTTGGGCCCCCTCTCCACCAGGTCTGAGGGGAAGATATAGTTGGAGGGTATGCCTTGCCGCCTCGCGGAGTGCCGCACCTCGGCGGAGGCCAAGATCTCGCGGACGGCGTCGGCTGCGGGGGTGTGCTCGATCGGCTCCTCGTAGTACGTAGGCGGCGGAGCAGGGGCGGCTTGGCTGGCGAGGTGGTTATACCGCTCGTACTGGGGGTGTACCGCCCCCGGCAGGGTCGCTTGAGGTGGTGGCGGGGGCCGGGCCCCGGCCGGGGCGCGCGCCCGAGGTGCCGGGGCGGGCGCGGTGGTGTAGGCGGACTGGCGCCTTGGTGCAGGTGAGGGCGTCTCGGCGGGGCTCGGGGTCCCCCCGACTCCAGGGCGTCCATACGGGCGGCAGTCTGGTGCTGCTCAGTCCCGAGGCGCTGGAGGGCCTCGAGGATCGCCGTCGTCTCGGCGCCCGAGGGAGACGCCGGGACCGAGCAGGGTGAAGCGCCCCGCGGTGAGCTTGAGGAGGGTCCCGGCGTGGCCAGGCCGGTCGCCCGAGAGCCCTTGCGGCCCTTTCACTTTCCGTGTCCTGGCATGCTTGGGGCGGCCTGAGGAGTTGCAGCGGTCCGAGGTGGAGTCGGCGTGGTGGATGTCCAAAGCAGGAAAAAGCAGAGCGTGGAGGAGGGCTGGGAGGCGAGTGACTGAGAGAGGCCGCCGGGCGGCCTTATAAGGGAGGGCAGTGACAGGTGAGGTGCGAAAGCAACGGCCCGGGGGAGGGGGAGGAAGAGAGCTGAGAGGCGGACGTCGCGCGAGGTGAGAATGCTGCGCGACGACCAGGGAGGGTCTCTTCCTCTGCACGCATCAAACGCAATGCTCGCATTACGACCAATTTAAGAAGCACAATATATTCTTTATGTATGTCTTCATATTTACCCGCTACTTTTGAGTTGGAAAATAAAACATATATACTTTAATGCAATTTAAAAGTGAAATTGACGGGGTTCTATGGCCGCCATCTTGTCTTTCTGCATTCTCTCCCATTTCACCAACTCTGTGCCGATATAAGTATCCATTTGATACTGGAGACAGGCATTCTACGTCCTGTTCCATACTAAAGCTATTTTCGCCCGTACTTACACTATGTTGTCGTTCACCCCTGCACTGGAAGTACGGGGTGAATCTTTTATCTAGAGGAAGTAACTAGTATAATAGTTATATAATATATATAGATTATAGGGGAGGGTGGGTTGTTAGGTATTCTGATCTTATTCTCAATAATTGACCAACATAATTTGATAATTTAACAGCACAGCCGCAGTTGACAGTACGTCCATAAAATAAATCCAATAAAATAAACACCATACCAGAGTCGAAACGGTTTGTGTATATGCACCTGCCAACATTTCTAACCCACTGCCATTGAATTTTAATTAAAATTAAAAACGCTTGATTAATCATTGAATATTAAATGATTAATCAGGCGTTTTTTGTATTTTTTTTTGTGTACATTAGATTATCATTACTTGTTTAAGCAGGGGAAATTTCAGTCGCAGACGCCTGGTCTTCCTCATTCCACTGCTCCATGCCCTATCCTAGTAATGCCGAGCATCTGGCTAGGAAGCGACAAGTATCAATTGTTATGTCATTGGTTTGACTCGACCAGGATTCGAACCCACGATCTAGCAACACGGGATACGGACGATCTAACTCATTCGGCCATCCCTTCAACTAAAATTTAGTTCAATAGTTGAGTTTGCATGACTCGGTCTTGGATGAAACCTTGCCCTTGGGCTTGGCCTTTCCCTTGATTGAATAATTTCAATAAAGCTTAAAGTTAAAGGCATCATAGTAAATTAACCAGCCAAAGCCACTTGGTCTAGCACACGCCAAACTAGTATGAGCTCCTGGTTGTTTATTATTATTGTCTCCTTTGCTTACATAGTGCCCCTACTACCCTAGGCCTTGCCGACCTACAGCAGACAGTGAGTGTGACTGAGTATGACTCAGACAGCGGCCCGATGGGGAGGTTGACGGGTAATGAGGGTGCACGGGGCCGGCAGCCAACGGGGCGGGAAGCGGGCACTTGTTGCCACCCGGTCACTCAACATCTACGCCAGCTATTCCTATCAAATCTCAGGATGCACAACTCGGGGTGGCGTATACAAAGTATTCATCATTTGCACGCCAACACATAAGTGCAAATATAGCCCAAACCGTTCAGCGAACCGGTTTTTGGTGGATAGTCTTTCCCTCCAAAACTTCAAATCAACAACCCTGCTCCGGAGAACAAGGGTGATTCAACTTCCGGTTGTAGGAAACTGGCATAAAACGAAAGAAAACTCACCTGTCTTTGCTCTATAATCCGGATGGAGGGAAGAATGGAAACACATGGTTAGCTAAAGTATACGTATTCCAACGGAAAATGCAGAATTGGACTAGAAACGGAAACAAAACAATAGAAATGACAGTAAAATGCGCACCCGTTGCCATCTTGACTGCCATCCCATCTAACTGTGTAGTTCCGCTCATTGCATGTAGGGGGAAGCACATGTGGTTTAGTTCCGGTTCTCTCCGACAGTTGGCAGCTGCGCCACGAGTGTATCACCTTCACTCTCGCCCTCTGTTTGGTTGTCTGCTTGGGGAGGGGGTCGGGGGAGGGGGATGGCTGGGCTGGGGTGCTATGTGGACATCAATATAACTTTTCTAACCAATCTTTGAATTAATATACTATTTTCCATTCGCCAAATTACTGCTCTGACGAGATCCTGTGTGTTATTAGTAGCGCCACGCGCTGTGACACGGCATCACAACAAACAAGTACACACGTGACTCAACTAATACACATGACTCAACTAACGCGCAAGAACTTTGCACTGCCGCGTTTATCTCTAGTAGATAACAGATTCATCCCGTACTGTTCTAGTTTATCTCCAGCTTATTTTGGTGACATCCGATAAATCCGAAGTTTAAAACATGGAGCAGTGGCGCTGTTCTTACTCTGGGTAAGGGGTGCCTCTTTTTGTTTTCTTCTTTTTTGTCATCTATGTGCTAAAAGATTCACCCCTTCCCAGAATGTTCTCAATTCGAGTTTTAAATGTCCATTAAACTACGATATTTAATCAATTCTTCATTCAAAAGTAGCGAATGAATATAAAGAGGTATGTGAAGAACATAATTATTTTACTCCTCGGATTAAGAATTCATGTTGTAATTTCATTTACCCAGTCTTGGGGGGGGGGGGGGGGGGGGGGGGGTTAACGGTTAGCAGCCCTGTCTCAGAGACAGTGCTACGGGAGTAACTAGGGTAATATGAAGAGTTCAAGTGCAAACACGAATCCAAAAATGTAGTTGAAATAAAACATTTTTACTTGAAAATAATTTTAATTGTCACTAATTCCACTGTTCATATGATCACATGGTTATGGAGCAATGCACACAAACAAGTAAGAATAAACAATTTTAACTTTTTGAAGGTTTGATTCCAATGTTTATCTCCATTTTTGGATCGGCGTTTACGTTGGTTTTCGCCTGAACTCTTCTTATATTCTAGTCTTACAAATCATTGTAAAACAGGCTGAGTGTGTGGCTGTCATTCGGTGTGAATGACAGCCACTATTTCTAATGCTGCGTTCATATCGTCCTGGTGAATATGGTGAACTTCCCACTTACTGCCAGTGAACACGACCATGTAAACTGAGAGCGTTCATTTGACAATTCATGGTAAACAACAACAATATGGACTCCAGAAGGCTTTTTAGCTTTTTCACTATGGTTCTTATTAGGCGTATGTGGCATTGTGGAATCACATGAAAGGGCCATTGCCTATATGGTTCGTTCCAGACAAAACAGAAAGAACAGTTAATCATAGGTTATAGGTCTGGGTCTATAACAAAAGACTGACGTGACAAAATAAGAACAAATTTGGTCAATTTATTATGGAACTTTGCCATGCAACTTTTCTCCATTCGCAGCCATTTTTTCACAAGTGGTGAATAATGAGCCGCTTAAAAAATCTCCAGTTCACAGGTGGTGTTCAACAGCTGTGAAGTCAATTGAATGCAATTCACTGGTTGTGAAGTGGGAAACACCATATTCACCATTTCATATGAACACAGCATAAGGCCGGCCATCCATGGAACTACAGTAAAATCTCGCTAACCGACCACCTCCACAGATCGACTACTCTCCTAAATCGATCACCTTATTTGGCTCCCAAACGATCACCCATACAATATCATTGTAACGATAAAGAAAGGCCACCACCGACGACCTCCCTAAATGGACCATTTAAAGTCGGTCCCATGATCGGCCGATTTAGAGAGGTTTTACTGTATTCATTATCACCGGTAGGGCCTATATTCCCATTAGTTGTCGACACAACTATTGCTCGCTAAATAGATGTGATATTTTGAACATTAAAAATTGTGTGTGTATTTATGTGTTGCATAGCTCGTTATGCGAATATTATTTGGAATGGAGTCCACCTTCATTGCTTGTGTGATATTAACCGGTATATATGCCTTTGTGTTTGGGTGGGCGATACGCGACTCAGTATCTTTATTATATAACGGTGCCTGCGAGCCCCCCGACTGATAAAAGATTATATACGACTGAATGCTATTATTGTGTAACTTTGTACTTCGGGCCAGTAGGCCGACATGCGCTCCGGTAGGGATACTTCTTATGTTTGTATTTACCTGCTTTAACAACTGCTCATTTAACTGGGCTGGAGCGCATTGGCTACCAGCTCAATGCCCCCAATACGGGGAGCTATCGACTCAGGGGAGGTGGGGGGGGAGGGGTCAAGAGCGAGCGTGCTCCACCACTAGAGTCTAGACTATGTTAGATAAAAGATTCACCCGGTACTTGTAGTACACGGGTGAACGACAATGTAGTCTAAATACGGGCAAAAATAGCTTTAGTATGGAACAAGAAGTAGAATGCCTGGCACCAGTGTCAAATAGTTACTTATATCAGCACAGAGTTGGTGAAATGGGAGAGAACGCAAAAAGACAAGATGGCGGCCAGAGAATGCCGTAAATTTCACTTTTAAATTGCATTCAAGTATATGTTTTATTATATTTTCCAACTCAAAAGTAGCGGGTAAATATGAAGACATATACAAAGAATAAATGTTGCTTCTTAGATTGTGAAATTAAGCCCTTATAAAGACGCATTTCATGAGCCCGATTTTTCGACCGTTTTTATATAAGGCTGGTCTTCACCCGTGTACTGGAAGTACGGGGTGAATCTTTTATCTGGACTATGTATGCCTCACTTGCGCAGAATACCTGTAACAATTACGGCCAGACGACCAGTGTTATGGCACTGAAAAAGGATACATATGAATCAAATTAATTTCAATTAAAAAACAAAAATGAAGTTAAACATGGCCGGAAGACCAGTGCCTCGGCGCCGAAAAAAAAGACAAAAAATGCTTACCAAAAGAACAAGAAGAAAAAAAGGCGAGCTGGGATCTACAAGTAGTATAACGCTGCTGGTGCTGTGTTGTGCCGACATCTGAATAGGAGGCAAGGCAACTTTGTTTCCCTGCCTTCTCTAGAGATGGCGCCACAGGGTAGTACCCGTATGGTCACAGCGACGCGCCACAAAGGCCTCCGGTGTGGTGTGCTCAGCCGTGTACCGTGCTCAGCCGTGCGCATACCGTCAAACTCAAGACATTGTCAATGGTCGTGAGTCACTAACCTTATAAATTTAATATAATGTTTTTGGTAAAGATGTTTTCTATATGTGTACCTAGTGATTTGTTTCTAGGTGGTGTGGTTTTAGAGATATTTCACTTTTCCTGGATTTTCTGTATGAAGATTGCTCACCACCATTGACAATGCCTTGAGTTTGACGCTACGCGCAGTGCAAAACATTAGTTTTAATCAAAAGTATTAGAAATCAAGAACCCTACCCTTATAAATTTAATATAATCTTTTTGGTGAAGATGTTTTCTATATGTGTACCAAGCGATTTGTTAATAGGTGGTGTGGTTTTAGAGATATTTCACTTGTTCTGTATTTTCTGTATGAAGATTACTCACGACCATTGACAATGCGTTGAGTTTGAGTCTAATGACACGGCTGAGCACGGTACATGGCTGAGCACGCCACACCGGGTCGTACTAATAAGTTGGGACCAAAATCTGTATTCCGACAAATGCTCTCTAGCACAAGTATCAGAGATGGTGCTCCGATTTTGTAGGAAGACTCACGATTTTGGCTACTCTCTTCCGATATTATGATTCCATGTGCAAATCTTCTGATTTTCACTTTCACCTCTAAAAAATAAAATCAGCTAATACGAAAGGAAAAATCAGCTACATGCAGTAGCTTAAAGACATCAGCAGCTGAAGGTGGCAAGCAGATCTGAGGAAATGATACATAGTCTAGACACATGGTAGGACTTGTATGAACAAGTATAAAATATAATTAATATAAATCTTATATATTGTATGATTATGCTATTGTTTGTTTGTTGTTGTTTTACGTCCTAGCAACATCTAAGGTCATATCAGGACGGGATGATTATACTATCTCACGATACATGGAAACACGCGGCATGACAATCGGACATATATCGTGACATGATTATACTATGTCACGATATATGTCCGATTGTTGTGCCGCGTGTTTCCATGCAAAAATGTATCTTCCTAATAAAATGTTAAAAGCTTCCTAATTTTGGTCATACAATGTTGGCATCTCTGAACTCTGCGTGAAATCTCTATTTATAAACCAAATATGCACCAAAGGGTGACAGAACCATACAAGTTCTGGTAGTCTCCTGCAGTGAGACTATTCCTTCCCACTCTGCTTGCCCAAAGTAGGTCAGTAGAGTAACTAACAGGATGCACTGTATATGTGCCAAACCACTAACAATATAAAATTTATAATTCTGTTTTTTAAATGGTAAGACACAAAAGAGAGATATCTATTTGGAGAAATAGTAAAATAGACACAACATGTGCAATAAAGGAATTGTCACCTTTCATCTGTATAAATTTGAACTAAGCCCCCCCCCCAAAAAAAACATTGGCGATCGTCCCCCGTCGTGCCTAAAAAATCGCCCGCCTTTCAAAAGGACGATCACCAATTAAACAAAATATTTGGCCTAATCATGAATAGCTTTGTCGTATTTGTTAGCAAAGCAAAGCTTTCTTCTCCAAGTGTAGGCATAGGCCTTCATAAATGACACAGCTACGTACAAGCCTATGATATGTAAATAGGATTAGGCTAGTCTATAGTAAGAGTAGAAAAAATAAAACATATATGCCAAGAAAATCGAAAAAAATTAACATAGACTACTAACCAGACCAACCAACTATCTATCTGCTGCTGAAATATAGGCAATCAAATACCTTATCAGCAGCTACTGTGTGATAAGATAACACCAACACTACAGCTGGCCAGCATTGAAAACAAGCCTGAATACCCAGGCTTATATGCTATGGACAGTGTAAATACAACCTCAATAAAAAAAAGATTAAAAAAAGTATGTCCCAAGCCCGTTGTAGATAGACATGCAACCACCCTTTATAGCCTGTGCTAAGAACATCTGTACACACTACATACCTTGACCTTTAAGTCTAACGGACAAGAGTCATGTTTGCGTAAGCCAGTAAGCCATGTAACATGAGCAGTGCACGACCTTAAGGCTCACTCTTATGCAACACTACATTGTCAAAAATGAGTATTCTATGTACACGGAAGAATAACTATTTCTCTGTAGTTTCACTAAAATATAAGCTGAAATTCACGAAAGACCTGTTCATTACATTAAAAATCTTTAAGCGGAGCTAGTACAGGTTGCTGAGAATGGGAACATACTCTGACAAACGCTCTCCAAGCACACCTTTTCCGTTTGTGTAACTGAATATGTGGAGGGAGAGTGTCACAATGGCTAGTGTACAAGTGCAACCTTATGAGATGTCCCAGTGTTCCCTGGTCTGTGGGGAACCATATTTAATTATGTGGGGAATCTGGAGCAGAACTCAAACCCACATCTATTGTATTCCGGGCTCGTGTGCTAACCATTACACCACCTAAGCTCCCTGATGTCATCACCATAATTATCCACGCTCACCTGTCTATGTGGGTCCTTGTATGAGAGGTCAGTGCAGACTACTACACTATTTTAAAAGTCAATCTTACTATATGAATCAATATAAAACATCAATATATGGACACACATAGAAGAATGCCATTAATAAATAAAAGACATGGTGTAGACAATTTCAGAAAGAGGCCTAACCAATTAAGTGATTTAATTAAAATTCCCAACTAATACAATTCTCAAATCATGTCCTAATTAGAGTCGTTTTGGTAGATCTCTTGTTATCAATCGTAGCTAGATTTATATGTAGATAAAACTTCCAAGCGAGTGTCGCGCGAAAGCCCTGAACATGGGGGGTGGGGGGGGGGGGGGGCGGAGTGAAGGATGGCGGTATCCCCCCACCCAGGAAGGGAGGGGTAGGAGCAGGACACTACAGGCATTATTACACACGATAACAGTCTTATCACTACCCATATACACACATATATATAAATATACACGACAACTTATAATATATATATATATGCAATATCAATTTTATATATAACAAAAATCCTCCGACGCTAGTAAGGTTTCCCTATGATAGCAGGTGTGGGGAAGTGCCGGAGGTGGCGCCACCAGTCATAGTCAGTAGAGAGTATTCGGTGTAATTAAGTATATATAACAAAATAATATGATAGCCAACCAATGAGCTTGATAACAATTATCGGATAGTATGAGGTGAGCTTAAATTTACCGTTAGGCATCTGTCTCACTGCTTATAACTGCACAGTCCGATGGTTTTGAGTTTCTGTTATTTTAGATATAGGAGGTTAATCATTGTAATCTACCTTACTTTAGTTTAAAGTAACTTTTATTTTAAATGGCTAACTTTTGAGATATTTGAAGTGCAACCATGCAAAAATAAGTTTGGCAAGCACACCAAAGCTCTAACACCATAGGCTTCTGCAGTAACAGGTTCTATTAAATTGCCTCAGTATTCCCTTCTATATGGCAACAGATGCTTGATAAGTGGCACCAGTATATAAGTTAGATATGTCATGGGGGTGATGAAAATGGGAAATACTGCGCCTAGAGCGGGACTCGAACCCACATCTCTTTGCATTCCGGGCCAGTGTGCTAACCATTACACCACCTAGGCTCCCTGATATCAACACACTCCCCACGCCTACCTGTCTATGTGGTCACTTGCCTGAGAGGTCAGTGCAGACCACTACACTCGTCCCCCTGGAATTGTAAGTCTTGTAATGCTTACAATTACATACATACAGGCAATGCACTAACACATACATACACAGGGTAGGTTCAACAACCATACAGCGCAAAGCTTGTATAGGATCCTGTCACGGCAACCAGTGTCATGGGGTGATGAAAATGGGAAATATGCGCCTAGAGGGGACTCGAACCCACATCTCTTTGCATTCCGGGCCAGTGTGCTAACCATTACACCACCTAGGCTCCCTGATATCAACACACTACCCATGCCTACCTGTCTATGTGGTCACTTGCCTGAGAGGTCAGTGCACACTACTACAGATATATAGAATCAAATCTAGATAATTGCTCCGGTTTTGAAAATTTGATGTTTTCATCAGACTATGCAGCTTTAACAACCATCTGTTGTCATAGTCATCCAACCGTGTCGACGAATAAATAACTATAGAGGTCGGGTGTGGAGAGAAGCATTGTTAAGTCCTGTTTACAAGCAATATATCCTCCCACAAACAAAAAGAACACAAAACACAACAACAACAAATAACAGCAGCAAAGAAGACCACACAAAATCACAATTAACCCATAAGGCTCAGTCACACCTTACCAAACTGGGGAAACGGATAGAAACCGGACATTGTCCGGTGAAATAGTCAATGTCCGGTTTATATATGCTAGGCATCCGGCATGTCCGTTCTATCTCCAGTGGTGTCGGTGTGTATGGTGTCAAGTTTTGAACATGCACAAAACTTGTACCAGACACCACCGGACTGACGTGTATGGTTGGTGTCCGGTTTAAGTCCGTCTAGTCCGTTTTGTCTGTTTCATGTCCGGTACCCATCCGCTACATCTCTGGTTTGCTTCCTGCAGAGGTTGACGGTGTTGCGGGAATTCGGTCAGTATATGTTTTCGGCGCATCCGTGAACAGTCCGGTACGCGTCCGTTTGGTGTTCGGTCCATCCGTTTGACATTCGGTTGTCGTCCGGGTATCATCCGGTTATCGTCCGGTTATCGTCCGGGGGATATTCGTTAATGTACATTCCTTGTCTGTTTAGCATCCGTTTCATCCAGTGGCCGTTGCAACATTTCGACACATTTTGGTACATTTTGATACCGAACACCACTGGACTAGACAATTCTTTGTCCGGTTTATGTCCATTGCTGAATCCGGTAATGATGGATGGCACAATTTACAGATTTGGTGAAACAATTTTTGTTGTAGCTTTTAACAAATATAGAGACCAGATATTTGTTCTTTTGCTTGTTAAGGTTTTACATCCCAGCAACAGCTAATGCCATATCTGAATGGATACTGGCTTTTAACAGTACACATTCATGGTGATATTGCTGCCCCACTGGAAGACCACGTCGCTGGCACCAGGAACTGACACCCTACCCAATCACATTATACTGAGCAGACCAGACCTCACCCTATCTTAGCAATGCTGAGTGGCAGGCTTGGTAGCAATAAGTCATTGGCCTAAGAAATGATACTTGTCGCTATCGAGCCTGGCATTCGGGATTAATAGGATAGGGCTAGGAGCAGTGGAATGAGGAAGTCCAATTATCCCCGACTGAAATTTCACTGATTAACCAGCTAATGTACCAGAGAGAGAGAGGGAGAGAGGGAGAGAAAGGGAGACAAAGAGAGGGTTAGAAGAATAGAAGGATTAGAAGGAGAGAGAATCACATAGGTCATACTCATAGTGCATTGGAAAAGAACTTCAAATCTACAATTATCGAAATGTAGAAGGAAATTGGACATTTCACGATGGCTCTTCTGCATAGCCTCAGGCATCTTAGCCGACCTTTAAACGAGCCACTGAAGAAGCTGCAGGATTTATGTTGCTGTCACCTCTGTGCAAACAATCGCCATTGGTGCAAGCCCTTGGGCGAATCACATGACTGTAAATCTCCCCGCCCCTCCCTCCACCATCCTCATCCTCACCACCCGAATGCTGTCTGCATACCATTGACCCCCCTATTATCAAACATGCCGCTAAATCCCCCCTTTATCACCCATGCCGCTAAGCCTCATATTATCACCCATGCCTCTAACCCCCCTATTATCACTCATTCCTATAAACCCCTATTATCACCCATGATTTAGCCCCTCTATTATCACACATGCCTCTAACCCCCCTATTATCACCCATGCCTTTAAACCGCTCCTATTATCATCCATGCCGCTAAACCCCCCTATTATCACCCAGCGAGAATCTACGCCAATTGCGCACACACTGCCAATTGTCGTCTGCGTACAATGACTGCTCTGTCACCAAGGACATTTTGGGGTAGCTAGGGAAAGCAGCACCAGAGGTGTGTCAAACTGATGGCGATAGTTACCGGCTATTAAAGATGAACCACATACCTATTTACCCCCGCCACCACCACTACCCTACCCCTCTTGGTGTAGGCATACTTAACCTAGTCCGCGCCAATAATGTAACATTATGTTGTCTGGTTTGATCTACTGTCGTCTGTTGTCCGTCAAAGTCTGGTGATTTAGACATTTTTCACCAACGCCTGTTTGCTTATTAAAACAATGAAAAAACAATGTAGCTTCACGGGCAAAAAAAAGGATGTTTTATCTCTCTCTACCCCCCTCTCTCTATATATATCATATATATATAGTGACAATATTCGCCGCACTGGTAACGGTGGGTGGTGGTGGCGCCACCTGTCCCACCGTGAAAAGGGGTCACCCATGAAGTAGTACACAACATATGGGTGATCAAAATAGAGAATCTTCCCTTACGTGCCTTTATACTCGCATAACTTTTATACATCACATATTATATATATTACATTCATTGATTAAGCAGACCTTAGATGTTGCTAGGACGTAAAACAACAACAAACAAACATGTTATAGGACACATAAAACAATTGTTATGGGACAAGTTCGGACACCATCCTTCAAACATAGACACCTGTAGCTAGTTTCTCAGATACAGGATTAGTTGTAATAGTTGTTATCATCTTAAGCTGAGTATTTTTTATACATCAATCAATCAATCAATAGAATACAGCTATAATAGGCCTTGGACCTGTTAGCTGCTCTTAATTAATAGAAATCGAGACAGTTCTTCAGATGTGATGGATTGTAGCAACTGTCACTGGCTCCAAGATATAAGTAATGCTTGACCAGTATGCATCCAGTCGCGACTTGAAACAGTTCACCGACTCTGCTGCTATGACACTATCCTGAAAGTCATACCACAGGTCAACCACCCTAATGCCGAAAAAGTTGTGTTGCAAGTCCAGTCTGGAGTACCGCTTCTTCAGCTTCAGGGAATTATAACATAATTATATCTGAACACCGGCAGTTTATCTACAGGACTAATGTGGCATTAGAAGAGGTTTCATGCACAATTTATGCTACATTTGTCGCAACCACTCTTCAGTATACACATTACAACATCATGACGAATTGTGCTCCAGATTTGACCAAACAATAATAACTTGACAGTTGACAGTTGACATTCGTGAGCTGATCCCGAGAGCTGACATGCAATAGGAGGACCATAACTAGAGCGGCGGTCAGGGGGAAAGTTGCCCCCCCCCCCCATCCCACAAAAAAACCCCGTATCTAACCTCCATGAAATGGCTGGAAATGGCATTTCAAAGCCTCGAGATAAACAATTTCCTGGGGAGGGACCATACTCCCTCCCAGATCCCCATAATGCCCCTGCACCTTCAGCACTAGTCAGTTCAAAAACAATATCGGCCATCCGAAACACTAAATTCATAGTTCCGGCTATTTATAGACAGATACAGAACGCTCTCAGTATCAGGATAATGTGACTGAGTTGGATATCGGCTACCCCAAATTATTTTTTTCTAGCTACGGCTATATATAGATATTGTCATGGGGGTGATGAAAATGGGAAATATTGTGCCTAGAGTGGGACTCGAACCCACATCTCTTTGCATTCCAGGCCAGTGTGCTAACCATTAAACCACCTAAGCTCCCTGATATCAACACACTCCCCACGCCTACCTGTCTATGTGGTTACTTGCCTGAGAGGTCAGTGCAGACCACTACACTCGTCCCCCTGGAATTGTAAGTCTTGTAATGCTTACAATTACATACATACAGGCAATGCACTAACACATACATACACAGGGTAGGTTCAACAACCATACAGCGCAAAGCTTGTACAGGATCCTGGTCACGGCAACCAGTGTCATGGGGGTGATGAAAATGGGAAATATTGTGCCTAGAGTGGGACTCGAACCCACATCTCTTTGCATTCCGGGCCAGTGTGCTAACCATTACACCACTTAAGCTCCCTGATATCAACACACTCCCCACGCCTACCTGTCTATGTGGTTACTTGCCTGAGAGGTCAGTGCAGACCACTACACTAATATATAAACTGAGTATTCTCAGTATCCGGATAATGTGACTGAGTTGGATATTGTGTCATGGTGCCAGCGGCTTGGTCTCCCAGTGGGATTGCAGTATAAAGTCGTCATGAGTGCGTACAGTCACAAGTTGCTACCTGTCCTGATATGACCTTAAATGTTGCCAGGGCGTATAACCCCAAATGAGTGAACACCTGTTGTGCCAGGACAAGGATAATCTGGACCCAGAGGTGTTAGTGGGGAAACAGGTACTACTGTATACAGTATAACCCCGTTAAACCAAACTTGAAGGGACCCTAGAAATTTGTTTGGATTAACCGATCATTGGTTTAACCGAGCTTTGACTTGACTTTGAGTAAGTGTGTATTGTACATGTAATATACAATGTATGTGGACACTTTGATTATTGTCTTTTTATGTATGTACAGTATGACCCCGTTAAACAAAGCTCGGTTAAACAAAACGATCGGTTAATCCAAACTTTTTTCGGCTTCCCTGCAAAATACTACCATTTATCATATAAAAAAGTCAGTGGGGTCTCAGATGACCTTATAACCACACAAAAGTTTGGTTTAACCATACCGGAGTGGCCTGGGGTCTGATAATTTTGTTTGGATTAACCGATAATTTGGATTAACCGACTTTGGTTTAACCAACTTTTTTATATGATAAATGGTAGTATTTTGCCGGGCCGACGAACAAAGTTTGGATTAACCGATCGTTTGGTTTAACCGAGCTTGGTTTAGCGGGGTTATACTGTATATAGCTAAACCAAAACAACAAGTTCTCCAACAAAAAATAAAGGACCACAAAAGAAATGAAGTATTCAAAGGAAGTCGAGAGAACATGACCCCCCCCCCCCCCCCCCCCCCCCTCATTCTCGCCCGTGTGACATAGTGCATATCGTTCTATAAGGACAGTGATGGCTTAAAGTTGCATAATCCCATGGTTTTGAGTTTCTGTCATTGTTTTAATAGATAAATAATGTATCAGGTTGATTGTTATAATCTATCTTACTTTAGTTTGAAGCAACCTTGATTGAAAATCGCTAACGTTTGATGATATGTAAAGTGTAATCATGCCAATAATAATTTTGGCAAGCACATCAAAACTCTGACACCATAGGTTTCAATAGTAACAGGTTCTACTGAATTGCCTTAATATGCTCTTCTATGCAGCCACTTAATGTTTGTTGGTTGTTGGAGTTTTACGTCTTGGCAACATCTAAGGTCATCAGGATGGGTGCTGACTTGTGACAGTGTGCACTGATGGCGACTTTGATAGTGTTTCCCTACTAGGAGACCAGGCCAGCAGCACCATGGCCTGATATCACTCTCAGTCACATTATCCTGACACTGAGCCAACCAGTCCTTGCCCGATACTAATAATGCTCAGCGCCTGGCTAGGAAGCGACAAGTATCAATTTATAAGTCTTTGGTTTGACTTTGATTAGACTACCTCAATATTCCCTTCTATGTGGTGACACATGTTTAATAAGTGCATCAGTATCTAATGCGTCTGTCACATTACAGCGTATGGCGGAAGCATATGCCGGTGTATCGGCTTGGGTCACATACACCGTCATACGCTTCGCATATGCTTTGCATATGCTTCGCATATGCTTTGCATACGCTTCGCATATGCTTCGCATACGCTTCACATATGCTTCGCATATGCTTCGCATACGCTTCGCATATGCTTCGCATACGCTTCGCATACGCTTCGCATATGCTTCGCATATGCTTCGCATACACTTTGCATATGCTTCGCATACGCTTTGCATACACTGCGCATACGCTGCGCATATGCTGCGCATACGTTGTATACGCCCGGCGTATCCCTCATACGCTGTCATAAAATATTTTGGGCATGCTAAAAAATTTCAACGTATGGCGATGTAAGGCTCATACGCTCCTCATACGCTCCTCATACGCTATGCATACGCTTAGCGTATGCCGTCATACATTGCGTATACGCTATACGTACACCGTCTTGCGTTACGCTTATGCTAAAACCACTCCTTCGGCGTATCTATAGCATATGTAGCGTACGCCTGGCGTGCATGTAACGTATTTGAGCATATTCGTAGCGTATTCTCAGCTTGTACAAAGCGTATATTCAGCGTATGCCTGGCGTATGCTCTCGGTATATAAAGGCGCCGCAAGGGAGGGAGGGAGGGAGGGGGAGAGGGGGAGGGAGAGAGGGGGAGGGAGGGACCGGGCGTATACGGCGTATGCATAGCGTATGACAGCATATGATGGTGTATGCGCCGAAAACTGATACATACTCACACACTACTCATACGCTACTCACACGCTATGCATACGCTCATATCAGTGCACAAAGGTCACCATATGTCGTCCCGCAACGGTTTTCACATTTTATCGGTACATTTTATATACGCCACCGCCATACGCCGTAATGTGATAGGCCCATAAGTTAGATAATTAGAATCAAATCTAGATAATTATTTTGGTTTTGAAATATTGATGCTTCATCGGACTATGCAGCTTTGATAAATGCAACAGTATCTAAGTTAGATATACTTGATAAAGTCGAGGTCTTTATTTGTGAAAATGTGATGCTTTCACCAGACTTTGCACCTTTAACTTAGTTTAAGGGCACGGACCGGCGTCTCAGGTATCCCAAGATGCATCGCGCCTCTGATTCTGAGCGGCACAGCCCCAGCCATGCACCAAACTTCCCCATTAGCAGGCTTCCGCCGTACACAGCCTGCATTTAGGTACCAGCAGCAGGTTGAACACCGACATCAAAGGCGTGGTGTAAGGTAACATCCCCACTCGAATTGGCGACAAATTCTTCCACGTGACAGTCGACATTGACCCACATCCGTGAATGGTTTGAGGTGGGACATGCGATGTAAATAAAGCATGCAAAATAAGCAATTTTTTTTTTTGCGCACAACTGGAATCTCATTTTGCTTTTTAAAGGTATTTTTTCTTCATTCAGTTATCACCTCTTCCTGTATAGGACCAGATGGGATGGCCGAATGAGTTGAGCGTCTGTGTCTCGTTTTGGTAGATCGTGGGATTCGAACCAGAGTCAAACCAATGAGTAGCTCATCATAATCATTAGTTAAAAATGTAGCTTAAGTTTAATAATTTGTTATTGTCATCACTTGTTCATTCACATCATGGAGACCAGCTAGATAAGCATCGCTTTTCTGGGATCCTTTCTGTCTGTAAGGAATTTGTATGCATTTATTGTATCACCTCAATTTATTGTAAACATACCTTGCAGAGAGTTAAAATAAAAGAATTGAACATGAGTGTGATGAAAACATTATGTCGTGGGTCTCAATAATTCAATAATTAAAACGGCTAACTCATTTAAAATAATCAGACGACGGGTACATGAGGAAAATAAAAAATTACTATTCTATGCATACGTTTACTCCAAAATCCAGTATGGTATAGAGGTGTATGGGAGAGCCAAATCATCAACCCTAAAAAAGATACAGACACAACAAAACAGAGCCTTGAAAATACTGTATAGCAAAGACTATCTCACCCCAACTAAATCACTTCATAAAGACCTGGACTTACTTATGGTAACTGACATTTATAAAATATACATTGCAAAATTTGTTTACAAGCAAAAGAATGGCCTCCTCCCTGAAATATTTGATAATCTCTTCAAAGAAAACAATCAGGTCCATTCCCATAACACACGACAGATAAATAACATACATCACAAACACACTAGAAACAAATATGGCAAAATAACAACTGAAAACCAAGGAACCAATATCTGGAACTCAATACCAGTAGAGATTAGAAACCTTCAAACTTTGAAAAACTTCTGTAAAAAACTAAAGATAAGCTATCTCAATGCATACTAAATCGATTACCAGTAAAGAATATATATAATACCCCTATTAACATACATGCAAAATAACTACTGATACTGCATGTAAGTACATGAATCCATGACACAATATCCATATAATATTCCTATCATTACTTTGTTTTTTACTAACTGTGAAGAGACGCATCAGTATCTCATCATAATCATTAGTTAAAAATGTAGCTTAAGTTTAATAATTTGTTATTGTCATCACTTGTTCATTCACATCATGGAGACCAGCTAGATAAGCATCGCTTTTCTGGGATCCTTTCTGTCTGTAAGGAATTTGTATGCATTTATTGTATCACCTCAATTTATTGTAAACATACCTTACAGAGAGTTGAAATAAAAGAATTGAATGACTTATAAAATTGATAGTTGTCACTTCCTAGCCAGGCGTTCGGCATTATTAGGAGTGGGCAAGAACTGGATGGCTCAGTGTCAGGTGACTGAGTGGAATATCAGGCCTGGTCTCCCAGTGGGGCAACACTATAAAGTCGCCATGAGAGCACGAAGTTTTGATTCAAATTGTTGATAATCTATGGCGGTGTAAAACTATTTTCATAATGACGGTTGTACCGTAGTTGTCATCATATAGTGCACACAACTGTTTCTTTTATTGCTTTGTCTTAAAAATTAGTTGTGCAAGATTAATTATGAATTGTATACTAATTAATGCCCGATGGACACCTTCCGAGAGTTGGGATTATCGGCATTGAAATGACCAAACAATTATGTTGTTCTTCGTACTTTAGAAGCACAGAGATTAGTTAGGTCCACACAAGCAACAACACTGGCCTGCTTGTCTCTCAGCAAATTTCACTGACCAAATACAAATAATTTCACGGACCCCAAGAAACAATAACTAAACATATCGCCATCACAAATATCTTTGACCAAATATAATTAAAAACACCACTGCTTCAAATTTCTTGAATGAAATAAAAGAAATACCCCCACAAAATTCACTCACATGCCTATAATCTTGACAAAATGTGTCTGAGAAACAAATGTATGTATATATATATATATATATATATATATATATATATATATATATATATATATATATATTACCTTAAGAAGGAAATGCATTATATTCTCATATATGTGCTTACAGGATTCTTGATAGCCAGTGACCAGGATTTTACGACTGTTTTGGGGTCAATGTCTGTCAGGTATAAATCCAGCTCCAACTATCCTGTTTCACGAGGAAATTTCAGTGGCCATCAGGAGGGACACCGACTTGTTGGTCTATTTCTTGGAGTTTTACATCCTGGCAACATCTAAGATCATAGGAGGACGGGTACCGACTTTTGCCAGTTTACACTCATGATGACTTTTATAGTGTTGCCCCACTAGGAGATCAGGTCACCAGCACCGTGACCTGCTACCCTACCCAGTCATATTATCGTGACACTGAGCAACCAGTCCTTGCCTTATACTAATAAAGCTGAGCGCCTGGCTAGGAAGCAACACATACCAATTTTTAAGTCATTTGTTTGACTCGACTGAACCTCAGAATAGATTGCGGCACCAAAAGCCAGAGGTATACAATCTTCAAGGAGAGGCCCAGATGTGAGGTCACGAAACACTCATTTTTCTTTCGAGTGACATATCCATGTAGTCTTTCAGACCAAGTGGTTGAAGCGCCAATAGTAGAATCATTTGAAAGAAGGCTGGATAGACATTGGAGAGGACACACACAATTATATGACTTCAGGGCTCCATCGACTTCCATATGTGTGCAAAACAATATTCCTTTTTACTTTAATGAGTTGGCATTAAAGGCCCAATAGGACCTGAATCAGCCAAAAGATGATCTGTAAGTTAATCTGTAAAGTGGCTGTCACACCTCCCCGGATTTAAGGAAACGGAAAGAATCCGAACAAAGTCTGATGATATCCAGCAAGGTCTGGTTTGCGTCTGTTGCATATCCGTTGATATCCATTGATATCTGGCATGTACGGTGGCAAGTTTTGAACATGGACAAAACTTGGAAAGGATGCCGCCGGATTGACGTGTAGGGTTCTTGTCCGGTTTGAGTCTGTTTACTCCGCTTACCGTCTGTTGCCTATCCATTCATGTCCATTTCATGTCCGTTTCATGTCCATTACATGTCCGTTCGTCCAGCGGCCTTTGACCCGATAGCGCAACATTTTAATACATTTTGATACTTTCACGCCCAAACACCACCAGACCAGACAATTCTGTCCGTTGCTCAATCCGGCGAGGTGTGACAGGCGATTAAGTTACAGAATGTAGGCTACCTTCTGGTGCAACATTTCCTCCGTACACCTACTGACTCTGCTTACCGCGATGTGATTTAACACTAGAATTAAGAATAGGGCTACACGTGAAAAAAATCTTTAACATTGAATTAATTACAGTATAACCCCATTATAACGCGATGGCTCAGATCCCTATAAAGGGATCGCAAACAAATTGGGGTCGCGCGAAATCGGGGTTCAAGTAGGCAAAGTTGTGCTTGGAGAGCACAGTGCCCTGAAATCAGTGGAGCGTGACAGCTGTGGCAAGAATGTTAAGTTCACAAAGCAACATCGTGAATCCCACGAGTGTATGGTCACCGAAGGGCGGATGGTTGCCAATGTCGGTAGGTTGGTTGTTGGAGTTTTACATCCTAGCCACATCTAAGGTCATATCAGGATGGGTAACGAACGACTGGTAGCAGTGCGCACTGATGGCGACTTAATAGTGCTGCCCCACTGGACAATCAGGCTGCCAGCACCATGACCCAATATCCCACTCAGTCACATTAATTATCCTGACACTGTGCTAACCAGTCATTGCCCTATCCTATTAATGCCGAGCGCCAGGCTAGGAGGAGACAAGTATAAATTTGATAAGTCATTGGTTTGACTCAACTGGGAACCGAACTCCTGATCTCCCGCACGAGAGACCTGCACTCCACCGATTCGGCCACCATTCCTTGTAATGTCGGTAGGTGTCTGGGGGACATCAATCGCCCATCCCTACTCCCATCTGTGTCTACTCGACAAGTACTGGGACACATTCCATGGCAACCACCGACAACTAACTGACACACTACCCGCTTAGAACCTGCGTGCACATCCCCATGTATGCAATCCTATCGCTACCCTCACATTAAATGAATATGCAGCGAATTTCTTTGCTATTGTCGGGGAGAGGGGGGGGGGTAATGCAAATGGGAAATATTGTCCCTAGAGCGGGAATCGAACCCACATCTCTTGAATTCTGGGCCTGTGTGCTAACCATTACACCAGCTAGGCTCCCTGATGTCATCACTCTACCCACCCTTACCTGTCTATGTGACTCCTTCCCTGAGAGGTCAGTGCAGACTTCTACCCTATTTATAGTTACATAACTCAATGGTCTTGAGATTCTACCTACCATATATTGTCCCAATAGATGCGCACTGCGCTAGTGCAGACACATGGATGTGCGTCTATTCAAAGTTAAAGAATTTCATGGATTTGTTTTTGTTGTGCCTCTGAAATAAAGTGGGATTGTCTTATTTGATGTGCATTCAATCTGAATATGATCGTAAATTTGTGCGTGCTTTCAATCTTGAAATGGGGTGTGTGCTTCTATTGGGTAGCGTGCTTCTATTCGGACATATACGGTATATATTTGAGATATATATATATATAAATTCGTGGGTGCAAATGACAGTGTTCTGCGTCCGTGGTTTGCCAAGAAGGCGGAGGTGGCGCTAGTGGTCACATGGGAGGGGGGTACTGCGCACCAAACGATAACAAATAGTGGTGAATAGAATAGTATTAATAATAATAACTCCCTTCCGTGCCTTTATACTCACATAATGTTAATACATCGCATATATATATATATATATATATATATATATATATATATTAGGTTCATCATTATAGACTACATCACCTTAGTGTAAATTCATTAATTTAATTTTAAGGAGTTAATATTAGAAATATTTGAATTGAAAACATGGTAAATTAATGTTGGTGTACATACAGAAATACATAGCATAGGCTTTCTTGACCCATTTCTTTTTCAGGCTTAGCAGCCTAAACCAGGAGTATCAAACTGAAAAAAATGTACAATGAGTGAACCAGTATCTCAGTTGAATATTAAAGGATCAAAACTAGGGAAGTGTCTTAGTCCCGAAAATTTCATATTTTTATCGGAATAAAAAGCTTAAAATTTGTATTATCTATAGTAAATGGAAGCAATACATTTGTATGTACACCTATTCCAATTTAGAGAAACCTTTAGGACGACACCCATAAATGTATTTGCTCGATTTTGCAGCTATTTTGTTGTACATGTTCTAAGTCAAGACGTATGAAAGATGATCCAGTCAATTCCCTGAGGGTAAGACACATTTGACACGATCAGGTTGGTCAGTCATGCAAATCCTAAATGGCCAACAGTGCAATATAGGGTATGCACTGACGTCATGCTAAATGGAAGCACGGCCATTGTGGCGATAGTAACCACAATAATAACACACTGTCACACTGCAAACTCAATGGCTATGAGCAATCTTCATACAGAAAAAGTGAAATATCTATAAAACCAATCCACCTAGAAACAAATCGGTTGGTACACATATAGAAAACATGTTTACCAATGAGATTATATTAAATTGATAAGGTTAGGGTTCTGGAATTTTATTAATTTTGAATAAAACTAATGTTTTGCACTGCGCGTACCGGCAAACTCAAGCCAGTCAAGGCATTGTCAATGGTCGTGAGCAATCTTCACACAGAAAAAGTGAAATATCTCTAGAAACAAATCGCTTAGGTCACATATAGAAAGCACATTCAACGAATAGATTATATTAAATTCATAAGGTTAGGCTTCTGGATTTCTATTAATTTTGAATGAAATAGACGTTTTGCACTGCACGTACCGGCAAACTGAAGGCATTGTCAATGGTCGTGAGCAATCTTCATACAGAAAAAGTGAAATATCTCTAAAACCACACCACCTAGAAAGAAATCGCTTGGTACACATATAGAAAACATATTCAACGAATAGATTATATTAAATTTATAACGTTAGGCTTCTGGATTTCTATTAATTTTGAATGAAATAGACGTTTTCCACTGCGGGTACAGGCAAACTCTATGGGATGTTTACTAGTTGATATCACCACAATGGCCGCGCATCCGGTTAATGACGTCACGTGAATACCCTATATAGATTGACGAGCCTATCCAGAGCAAAAGAGCCTGGCCACATTCTGCTAAACTCTGCTCTAGGCCTACATGGGTGATTTACTGTGATTTTTCAAAGGTTAATAAATTCATAATGCGTGAATGAAAATTGAAAATAATATATCTAATTGTAATCGTTTAAAATGTGCTTAATGACGTCACAGTTTACCTGCCCTAACTGGGAGACCTGATAGCCTGCTTGAATCCCCCCCCGCCCCCCCAAAAAAAACCCCAAAGCCTAAACAAAAAACAACAACAGACAAAAAAGCCCCCACACACGACAAAAACAAGACACAAACAACCGTGATTATATTCTATAATTAGTTGATAAAGTTTACCCTAAATAAATTCAAAAGACATGGTCAGGAAACTTATTTTTAGTTTCAATGAAGGGCAAATCTGAATGGGGCTAACCTATGTAAATAACGTTGGTTGGTTGTTGGAGTTTGACATCATGGCAACATCTTAGGTCATATCACGATGGGTACCGATTTGTGACAGCGCACACTCAAGGTGACTTTATAGTGCTCCCCCACTGGGAAATGAGGCTGCCGGCACCATTACATGATATCCCACTCAGTCACATTATCCTGACACTGAACCAACCAGTCCTTGCCCTATCCTGTTAATGCCAAGTGCCAAGCTAGGAAGCGACAAGTATCAATTTGATAAGTCATTGGTTTGACTCGACCGGGAACCAAACTCCCGACCTTCCACACACGTGGCCTGCACTGTACCGATTCGGCTACCGCGCCCGGTGTTGTAAATAAATGAAACCATGAATAACAATACAACCAAATTATAATGTAACCCCATAATCTACATGTCCCCCTTAAAGGAGCAGTAACAGCTAGTGGCAGTCACATGACCAAAACAACTTTACTTATTCACAATTATTATGATAAAATGAGAGGTATAAAGTAATTATGCAAATATTATTATGTATGTAATGCTCCTGTCTTTTATTGTTCTTATTCCGATATTGCTCTTGTAAACCTTCCTTTGACATTTCCTTGCTTCTATGGGTTACGGGAGGTTGGGGTGCGGCCTGGGGAACGGGAGGCCTGCGTCCAAGCAGCTCCCCTAATTCCCCTCCTTTCCTCCAGGTGGCGCCTCACCCACCTACTGACTAGTCATAATTTGTGGAGTCGCATGAAACAACCTATTTTCTCGGAGTTATTTAGGACCCAACCATGGTCTGAGGTTCTCTGTGGTTAAGCTGTGGTTACTAGTGTCATTCATCGCTAACGACTGTCCTCACTGACACAGGGTAGACGTGCATATTACAGACTTGGAAAGTAATGTAAACCCTACTATTACTTAATGTAAATGTGAAGGTTTTTGAGTTTGCATATGTAAAGGCCCTGTCACACTGTGCCGTATTGCATCAGGGTATGCCTTACTTATTGGGGGGTTTGTCACCTAGCGGTCACTGGCTGCAGGACTGCAGCATTAATAAACGGCGCCGTTAAAACCGCCCGTTTTTGGCGTGTTTTTTTGTTGTTTCTTTTGGGGGGGGGGGGGGTCTTTCCTTCTTGCTTCGTCCAGCTTGAGGGGTGGTGGGCGTCGTGCTCTTCGCGGTGACTTGTGCTGTGGTGCGGCGGTGGCCCGGTAGGTGGCAATACGTTCTTGGGCCCACGGTCATGTACCTCGACCGGAGATCAAAGCGGGATCCGGTGTCATTGGCAGCAGGGCCATGGGCGGCGCGTTGGTCTTCCGGGCCCCCGTCGCAGGGTGTGTGGTCCAGTGCCAGTGGCTCTTGGTCCGGGGTGAGGTGGGTGGGTGTGGCTGTATCCGCAGTCCCGGCACCCACTCCGTCGGAGTCAGGGTATGCCGACGTATCTGATTTTAGGCCAACACATTGATGTGCGCTAGTGTATGCTGGTGTATACTGATGTATGCTGCTGTACACTGGTGTATGCTGGTGTACGCTGGCGTATGCTGAGACAAGTTATGGGTATGTTTGGCATAAGTAGTATTCACTAACAGCCCACTGGTGTATGCTGAGACAAGTTATGGGTACGTTTGGCATAAGTAGTATTTTTGAGGATGTTCAAAATTCCCGCCATATGACAACATGTGTCACATACGTCGGCATATGCTAATGCAGTGTGATAGGGCCTTAAGTCCACAACTCCTTTGTGTGACATCACAGAACTGCTACTAATATCCATGGGACACTAAGAGTCTAATGGTGCTGATCAAGCCAATCCTGACCTACTGAGTTCGAGCTCAAATAGCCCATTCTGAGTGTGATCTTTCATGAAAGTATAGTCCGATGGTTTTGAGTTTTGTGTGGTTATTTTCTGAGATAAATGCATTAGGTTGATCGTTTTAATGTACCTTACTTTATTTAGTTTGAACTAACTTTGCATTAAAATCACTAACTTTGGAGATATTTGACATGCATACATGCAAAATAAATGTTGGCATGCTTGTCAAAACTCTGACCTCCATTGGCTTCAGTAGTCACAGGTTCTATTAAATCTGCTTATGTAGCGACAAATGCTTTGCTTTCGAAAATTTGATGTCTTTATCGGACTATGCAACTCAATCAATCAATCAATGGGTGCCGTCTTCTCGAAGAAGGTTGGCTGCAATGGACCTCCATCTCTTCCTGTCATTCGTTCCTCTCACGCATTCCGCATAGCTCATTGCTGTCCACTCAGTGATGTTGTCCATCCATGTTGTTCTCCTTCTCCCTCTTGGTCTTTTCCCTTCTATCTTCCCTTCCAGTATTCTTCTCTGTGATTCCTGGTGTCGTATCATGTGGCCAAAGTATTTAATTTTTCTGTTTTTGATCGTTTGTATTATCTGTCTCTTTATTTTCATTCTTGTTAGGACCTCCACATTGCTTATCATTGCTGTCCATGGAATTTTTAACATTCTTCTGTATTGCCACATTTCAAATGCCTCGAGCTTTGTTGTTATTGCTTTCTTCAAAGTCCATGTCTTGCAGCAATATAAAAGTGTAGACCACACATAGCATTTTAGCAGTCAGAGTCTTGTTTTTATATTTATGTCTCTAGATGTTAGTACTTCCTGTATCTTTAGAAATGTTGTTTTGGCAATGTTTATTCTCCTATGCAACTATAAGATACATAAAATATTGTAGTTATCTACACTGATCTCTCATGTAAGGAGCCACATAGACAGGTAGGCGTGGATAGAGTGATTGCACCAGGGAGCATAGGTCATGTAATTGTTTGAATCCTGTCCGAAATGCAATAGTTCCTATTTTCATCACCCCCATGACACTGGTTCCATGACCAGGACCCTGTACACGCTCCATGCTGTACGGTTGTTGAACCTACCCTGTGTATGCATATGTAATTGTAAGCATTACATGACTTATGGACATCAACCAATTACAAGACTTACAATTCCAGTGGGATGATTGTAGTAGTTTACACAAACCATTTAGGAAAGTAGCCCCCATAGACATGTAGGCGTTGATAGGGTGAATGCATCAGGGAGCCTAGGTAGTGTAATGCTTAGCACACTAGCCCTGGAATGGCAAGAAGTATTGCTTTGAATTCTGCTCTCGGCACACTATTTCTCATTTTCATCAGCCCCCCCCCCCCCCTCCCACAATATCTTTGACAAACCTCGGATTACCACTGAAACCGGACAATGTGGCCGAATGGGGTATGGCGCTGGCTTGGTGTGTTGAAAGTCATAGATTCAAATCCCATCCGAGTTAAGCCAAAGATTTACAAAATTGATACTTGTCACGATTCCTATTTTCATCACCACCATGACACTGCTGCCGTGACCAGGACCCTGGATAGGGCAATGACTGGTTAGTTCAGTGTCAGGATAATCTGACTAAATGGGATATTGCGTCATGGAGCCGGCAGCCTGATTTCCCAGTGGGGAAGCACTATAAAGTCGACATGAGTGCACACTGTCTCAAGTCGTTACCTGTCCTGCTGTGACCTTAGATGTTGCCAGGACTTAAAACTCCAATTACCAACCAACCCAACCAACCCAACGACCGACTCCAGAACCCACACACGCCAAGTTGAAAGTATATTTTGACCTTACCTGTTTGACCATGTGAACCCTGGAGTTGCTAACCTCGTACGACGACGACCCGGCCGGAGGGCGGGCGGGCGCGGCAGGGGGAGGAGCAGCAGGAGCAGGAACAGGAGGCGGGGGCGCCTGGAACACTGGAGGGGTACTCCTCAGTCTCTCCAGCGTCGCGCCCGGAGGCGACGTCACGGGCGGAGAGTGTGACCTCAGCCGATCACGTGATAGACGCTGCGGCGCTGTCGGGGATGTCACTGGTGACGGCATGGACTTGGGCTTGGTCAGTGACGTCAGAATCCTTCCTGGAGGGGCGTGAGTCCGGGGGAGCGGGGACCCCGGGTTCGACGATGACTTCCGAGGGCCCGGCTGAGGCGACGCAGGCGCCTGGATCCGGTTCCGGTATGCCGCCATGGGAGAGGCCGATGACGTCATTGCTGCTGAGGACTCGGGGGTTCCCCCGCGCGGGGTGACGGGCGACGTCGGCGAGTCGAGCCGGGGGGATCTCCAGCGGTGGTGGGCCGGTGTGGCCGGGGGACTTAACGGGGAGGAGGCTGATGGAGTGCCGGGGGAACTCATCGCCGCCGGTATGCCGGGGGAACTCAGCGGGGACGTCGCTGACGATTTACCAGTGACGGGGCCGGGCGACCCAGAGAAAGGTCCAGCCCTAGACCCAGACTCAGACTCGGACCTAGCCCTAGACCCAATTCCGGCCGAGGAGTAGATGCTAAGCGAGGGAGAGAGCGAGGCTCCACGGCGACGCTGGGCAGGGACCGGCGAACTCAGAGACGTCGGTCTGCGGGCGATGTCGCCGCCGTCACCGTGCGGGGAGGTTCCGGGGGACGTGGGGCCGGGGCCGGGGACGGGGCCGCAGGGGAGGCGCGGCGAGACCGGCGAGGAGGAGCCGGTGCTGGTAGAAGCGCCCGCGGAGGCCCCTGGACCAGTCCCAGTCCCAGTCGACGCTAACGGCGTCCTGCTTGGCGGGGAGGGCGCCCTGGGCTTAGTCGGGCTGTACACAAAGGTCACCCGGGGAGACCTCACACCGCCGCTGCTGCTGCTGTCTCCGCCGGATTGACTCGCAGTCCCTCCTGCCGTCAGTGAGAGCCGGGCGTGGAGGCGGTAGTCCCGTCTGGTTCGTCTGGGGGGCGGGACGAGGGTCGTCGAGCCCAGCAACGGCGACCTGAGTGTTGGCGGCTGCACAGCCCGCCCCTCGCCCGTCTCGCCCGGGGGCCTCACCCGCCGCCGCTGCTGGGGGGACGGCGGGCTCGAAGCTGGCAGCGGTGACTGTGACAGTGGCCGTGACAGTGGCCGTGAGGGTGACGGTGACCGTACCTTTGACAGTGACGGTGACTGTGCCGGTGAGCGAGCCCCTGATCGTGCTGTTGATAGTGTCAGTGCTGGTGTCGTTGACAACGACTGTGATACTGGTGGTGGTGATGTTGACAGTGCCGATAATGGTGGCAGTAACGGTGATGGTGACAGTGATAATGACAACACTGATGGCGGTGACAGTGACGGCGACAATGACGGTGACGGTGACGGTGATCGTGCCTTTGACAGTGACGATGACCGTACTGTTGACAATGACGGTGACAGTGATGATGATGGTACCAGTGACGGTGACAGTAGTGGTGAAGATGGTACCAGTGCTGGTGACACTGACAGTTGCGCTGGTGTGGGGAGGCTGGAGAGACTGTTGGCTTTGTGTAATTGTTGCGGACTGACAGAGTCCTTCCCCGGCCCACCTGTGCCTCTGTCACCGCGTGTCCCCGCGACACTGAGGCCGTAGTCCCGCCCCCTCCGATCTACCCCGCCCCACTCTGGGTCACCATGGTTGGGTGTCCTCCGCATGGTGATTGGTTATCTGTGCCCTCTACACATCTACGACACATCTATTACACATCTACACACTACGACCCCACCACACACCCACTAACTCCCGAACATTAAAATTAAAGAAAAGCAAACCCCTTTGCCCACCCTCCCCCAAACAAAACAACATTTAACCACCCACCTCCTTTGCTCCAGGAAAAGCTCTTCTCACCAAATCAAACTAAGTGGCTTATCCCCCCCCCCCCCCCATTAATTCATTAAGGGCCTCATAGTCCGATGAAAGCATCACATTTTCAAAACCAAAATGGTGACCTAAATTTGAATCCATATATATATAACCTAGATATTGGTGCACTTATTAAGTATTTGTTGCCGCATAAAAGGGGATACCAAGCCAATGTAATAGAACCTGTTACCGCTGAAGACGATGGTGTCAGACTTTTGATGTGCTTGCCAAAATTAATTCAGCATATTTTAACTTAAAATATCTCCAAAGTTAGCTATTTAGCATAAAAGTTACCTCAAACAAAGTAAAGTAAATCATTGTTAACATCCTAATGTATTTATCTCGGAAAATGGCAGAAACTCAAAACCATCGGACTATGCAGCTTTAAACAGAGGACATTGTAATTGCATACATTTGGTCTCATTCACTCCACTGCTCCTTGCCCTATCCTAGTAATGCAAATTACCAGGTTTTCTAATAATAAGTATAAATTCCCAAATCGTTGATTTGACTCAGCGAGGGTTTGAACATAAGGGTTGAATCCTGCCAAATCGGAAACAGGGGCTCAAGTTATTCGTCACATCCCGATTGGTCGACTTCCTGGCGCCCATACGGACTGGGTGGTTCAATTGGCCTTTCAAAGAACTTGAATTTGACACGTGGGTGTGCTCATGCGTGCGATTAGAAGGTACACTGCAAGTAGATTCTGAGCTGTCAGGGTGATGAGGCGTTTCTGTCGGGCTGTGCCCTACTATCAACGCCAATCACTCCCTGACAAGTCGTATAGTGCGTTAAAGTTACCACAGTCCGATGTAAGGAACAACCTTTCAAAATAAAAACACTGATCCATATCCAATTCGAAATATCCAACTTAGATACTGGTGCACTTATTAAGGCTGCATAGTCCGATGAAATATCAAATTTTCAAAACTAAACCAATTATCTAGATTTGATTTTACATATCTAACTTAGATACTGATGCACTTATTAAGCATTTGTTTCTGCGTAGAAGGCAATACTGAGTCAATTTAACAGAACCTGTTGCTGCAGAAATCTATGGTGCCAGAGTTTTGGCAAGCTAATTTTCTATGTTTGCACTCAAAATTTCTAAAAGGTTTACCATTTAAAATAAAGGTAACTTTGAACTAATGTAAAGTAGATAGGAGTGATCGATCTAATATATTTATCTCAGAAAAAATACAGAAATTCAAAACCATCGGACTATGCAACTTTAAGCATTTGTCCAAGGACAGGAGTTCATGGTGTGCTTCTATTCGCAAAGGCAGAGCACAGTTTGAAACTGATCGTATATATCTAAAGCTAAGCAAGACGATCAGCGGAGGAAAGATCGTGTCCTTTGCCTACCAGACTCTCTCTGGCTGCAGCTACACATATGTCAAATGTGCGACCACACATTCCAAGCACAAATTGGACTCATCGGTCATCGACAAGGTCACAACAAATGATGAGTTGCTGTCACTAGTGCCACCCATGGACATCCAAGAAGAAGTACTTGATGCTGTACTAAGTCAACTTAATTTAAAAAACCTGTTACTACTGAAGCCTATGATGGTCAGAATTTTGACTAAAACTCTCAATTAATTTCACATGTTTACAGTTCAAAAATCTCCCGAATTAGTAATTTTAAAACAAAGTTATTTCTAATTAAAGTAAAGTAGATTATACTGATTAACCTAATATATTTTTCTCAGAAAATGATATACTCTCGAACTATGCAACTTTAAATACACAGCATACTTTGAAACTGTACTCAGGGGTGTATGAGTGTGTGTAGGTGAGGGCTGGGTTGAGCACATCATTCATGTGGTATATGCAGCCCCTGAAGCACATACAGCACATACAGCACATTCAGCACATACAACACATGCAGCACAGTACTCCAGCTTTCCCTCTCCTGTAGTCGTCCGATAGGTCCATTAAATCCTCCTTGCCGCCATTGTAGGTGTAAGTGACACAGTTGGAGTCTGGAAAGATGGGTAAATAATGCAGGATGAGAATTTTGATGTCAAAAAAACAAAAAAAAGACCCCCCCCCCTTCCCACCTACAAAAGAAAAGGCAAAGCCCACCGAATGCCATACAAACATGTCAGTCATTAATATCTAGATCCAAAGTGTGCGAAGAAATGTCTTACGAGACATGGTATTTTATTATATGGATCATTATCTAATAACTAATTTGTAATCCAGTGAAACCTTGATTTAAAGCACCCCGATTTTACGCGAATTCGGATATAACGCATCGGACCCGGAATTCTTTAATTCAAAGGTAATCCAAGAAAGTAAACTCCGATTTAACACAACCCCACGTTTTTATTTTGGAGTGACATTTCATGAGACCAACGATTTCGTTATAACGGGGTTTCACTGTGCTTAAAATAATGACATTGTATCCAATTGGGTAAAGGTAGATATATAAACCTTATAAGAAATATCGATATATATATATGTGAGTATAGTTTTTAATCTCTGGCAAGGATTATAGGCCCTTGCCCAGTAAATAAAAGAAAAATCCTCCAGTGCGACTGACAATGTCGACCAGGTGGAGAGGGGGGGGTGGGTGGGGATGAGCGCAGGAGGCGCCACCTGTCAAGTGAGGAGTCCTACGGAGAATAACAATGGTATCAAGTAATATAATAATATGATATAATAAGGAAACAATTCCCTTCGTATTTTTATACTCGCATAATACGTTATACACCACACATATATATATATATAATAACTAATTATGCGAGTATAAAGGCATGGAAGGAGATTTCTATTATTATTCCCTATCCAATGTCATACTCTGTGTCTGGCCCCACCATCCGCACAACCTGTGGCGCCGCCACCGGCGCTAATCCGAACCAGGGGCTTGCACCTGTGTCACTCACACCCGGGAATTTATTCTGCAGAGGTCTAATGACCGCCGTCCAATAAATACCTCTTTAACCCTAAGTAATTATCTCATCATGGCAGCTTTTTAGTGCTGCCCTATTGTGATATCATGCCACCGACAGCATGCCCCATATCCTGATATCGAGACAATGCGTCTTTACATTGTCCTAATAGTGATCAACCAACGTAGCGATAAGTAAGTCTTTGGTTTGCCTTGGCTGGGAGTCGAGCTTTGGCATGAGAAGCGGACGCTGTTACTATCTAGTCCATCCTGCTGCGTCCCTTCTATTGCCATTCACGCTCTTCTAGTTGGCCCATTGCTATATGGGAGTTGTATATACATTATTGTCTATTATCTATCTGCTACTGAAATGCAGGCAATCAAATACCTTATCAGCAGCCACTGTGTGGTAGGATAACACCAACACTACAACTGGCCAGCATTGAAAACAAGCCTGGGTACCCGAGCTTATATGCTATGGACAGTATAAATACAGCCTCAATAAAAGAAAAGAAAAAAAATAAAAAAAATGGTAAATTAATCAAATAACAGTGAGTAGTTATATTGAACTGATACAAACATAATAAATTATACATCACATAAATACACGGTACACTCAGATCTTGTTGGGCTAATTAGTTGTGGGTTTAGAGATTAAAGGCGATCGATCTGGCTTTAAAAAAGTATCTCTCTGTACTTGCCTGCATTTTTAATATTGTTGTGCGGGTGATGGAAATGGGAAATATTGTGCATAGAGCGGGATTCGAACCCACATCTCTTTGCATTCCGGGCCAGTGTGCTAAACATTACACCAACTAGGCTCCTTGATGTCACCACAGTACCCGCGCCTCCCTATCTGTGTGGCTCTTTGCCTGAGAGGTCAATGCAGACTACTACACTCGTCCCCCTAGAATTGCAAGTCTTTTAATGCTTACAATTACATACATACAGGCAGTGCACTTACATATACATACACATGGTAGGTTCAACAACTATACAGTGCGTAGCTTGTACAGTATCATGGTCACGGCAACCAGTGTTGTGGGGGGTGATGAAAATGGGAAATATTGTGCCTAGAGCCGGACTCAAACCCACATGTCTTTGCATTCCGTGCCAGTGTGCTAACCATTACACCACCTAGGCTCCCTGATGTCACCACACTACCCACACCTACCTGTCTGTGTGGCTCTTTGCCTGAGACTACAATATTTTCAGGAATGTCCATAACAGCGATATCAGCCTAATTAGCCACATGGAAAGGAGTATTTGGAACTGGGCCAAAGTGGTCGTATTAACCAGTTGACCGCTATACCCAGCTGACCTTTGCACAGGTGTTCACTGTATCTTATTTCACGGCTGGACAATATGGCGGCCAACTTTACAAAAAATCCATACAAGAGGCATCATCTGATGCCGTTGAAGGTTTTACACTTGGTACAGTACAGGCCTAAAACCCCAGTCAGACCTCACCGGATTGAGGAAACGGTCTGAAACCGGACACTGTCTGGTGAAATGCAGCAATGTATGGTTTATATATGGTACCCATCCGGCGTGTCCGTTCTAACTCCGGCGGTGTCCGGCGGTGTCTGGTGGTGTCCGGTACAAGTTTTGAACATGCACAAAACTTGTACCGGACACCACCAAACTGACGTGTATGGTTGGTGCCCAGTTTAAGTCCGTTTAGTCCGTTTTGTCCATTTCATGTCCGGTACCCATCCGTTACGTCTCCGGTTTGCTTCCTGCCAAGTCCGTTGACTTTTTAACAATTCTTTATTTACTTAAATTTTTTTATTGCAGGAATTCGGTCAGTATATCTTTTCCGTGTGTCCGTGAACACTCCGGTATGTGCGTTTGACATCTGGTTTTCATCCATTTCTCGTCCATTTCTTGTCTGGTGGATATTCGTTAATGTACGTTTCTTGTCCGTTTAGCGTCCGTTTCATCCGGCGGCCGTTGCAACAGTTCGGCACATTTCTGTACATTTTGATACCGAACACCACCGGACGAGACAATTGTTTGTCCGGTTTATGTCCGTTGCTCAATCCGGTATGGTCTGACTGGGTCTTTAGGTTTGAGTGCTGAAAGCGGGTTTTATTGTCATATCTGGGAGTTGATTGGCTAATAATCTTTTCGCCCCTCAGGCTCTTTCTGACACCTGTGGGAAAATCACCCAAAGCTGACTGGTTGGTTGTTGGAGTTTTACGTCCTGGTAATATCTAAGTTCATATCAGGACGGGTACATACTTGTTTGTTGGTTGGTTGTTGGAGTTTTACTTTCTGGCTACATATAAGGTCAAATCAAATTGAGTTTGTAATGAGAGCGGTGTGATTGTTGACACAACATATTTTGCACTTTACAGCCACTAGTCTTTGACAACCCTTTTTGGGCCGTCACTGATTATCACGGTCTAGACCATTTGAATCATCCTAGTCCTCAGAATTTCAAATAGAACACCGGGTGTTGTGGGTGTGTGTGTGTTGTTTGGGGGTGTGGGTGGTTTTTGTGGTGGTGTTTGTTTGGTTTTGGGTTGGTTGTTTTGTTTTGTGTTTTGTGGTTTGTGTTTGTTTTTTGGGGTTGTATCACGGTCTGGACCATTCGAATCATCCCAGTCTTCAGAATTTCAAATAGAACACCCCAAGGTGCACCTAGAAACATGGGTCATGTGCAAAAGTATCCAACCCCAATGAGCGCATTCGTTTATGCAACCCGACTTTCTATGATCTGCGTATGTGCAAAAGAAAATGGTTGGGATGATCCCAGGTGATTAATCAATGTCAGCCTTGATGACCTTTCAATAACTATTTGATAAGGGACACTTTTCTGTGAGACACAACATGGCATGACATCGTTCCACGTATAACCAGTTGATAACAACAACACACTTACAGGCTCCATGCAGTGACCGAGGTTGGATGCATAAATGGATTTTAAAAGGCAGGTGGGGTGAACCATGGACTATTACTCTGTCAAACTAGCCGACGGAAATGACTCTTCCTGGCTTACTAGCTGTCAGTCACCGGATGTAACACTGAGCTGGTTGCTGGCGTGTAATCCCACCGGAAGGAAGGTGAACTTTCTTTTGGTATATTAGTTGATTAAGCAGGGGAAATTTCAACCACAGACGATTGGTCTTCCTCATTCCACTGCTCCTTGCCCTATCCTAATAATGCCGAGTGCCAGGCTATGTAGAGACAAGTATAAATTATTAAGTCATTAGTTTGACTTGACTAGGGTTTGAACCCATGTGTTCGAATCCCACGATATATCAAAATGGGAAACGGACGCTCAACTCATTCGGCCATCCCGTCTGGTTTCTATTCACATAACTTCCAGTGATATGTGAGACATGTACACACGGTATAGCTACACTTTCACCGATAATAGGTTAAGATGGTTAGAGAGAAACATTAAGGGGCTGCCATTATTTATATCCACATAATAAATTATATAGTACATTACTGCATAACTTCACATGTCTGACGTTGTTACCTGTTACCCACAGCTGCAGTGAGTAGAGCTGGGCAAGAAAGCCGGAGACTCTGCCTGTCATGAAAATAAAGTTGTGTTATTCCCAATCCTTCTTCCTACTTCTCTGTTCCCCGGCCAGCAATGAACAACACAATATCCACTGCATAGACATGTGTAGGACGGCTATACTCCTTTATCCAAACAAATAAACAAATAAACTTGCAAGTGCATTTCTGATGCGATTTCATTTTGTTTATCACCAGACACTTGCAATTGCGCTGTGTTCCGCACATTGATAGCGGCCACTGAACATGTACTGGGCTAGATAAAAGATTCACCGGGTTTTTGTAGTACATGGGTGAACGACAACGTACTGTAAATATGCGCAAAAATAGCTTTAGTATGGAACAGCAAGTAGAATGCCTGCCTCCAGTGTCAAATGGTTACTTATATCGGCACAGACTTGGTGAAATGGGAGAGAATGCAAAAAGACAAGATGGCAGCCGCAGAACGCCGTCGATTTCACTTTAAAATCTTATTAAACTAGATATTATATTATATTTTTCAACTCAAAGGTAGCGGGCTATCAATAAGACATATGTAAAGAATAATTGTTGCTTCTTACATTGTGAAATTAGGCTCTCCATTCATTAACCCGCTTTTTCGACCGTTTTTATATAGGGTTGGTATTCACCCGTGTACTGCAAGTATGGGGTGAATCCTTTATCTAGTACTGAGCTTGCTTCCTAATGCCGGACACGGAGGGTGATCCAGTTAACGAGGTGACATTGTATGTGAGACGTGGGTGGGTTGGACCTGCGCCATGACACCCGACATGTACTTAAGAAAGTTGGAAGTGGGACGCCAAAGATTGTACCCACTTCCTCCCAAATGTCTTCAAGACGCAGCCTTGTATGCACACTGTTTATGTAATCTTAAAGCCGCATAGTCCGATGACAATAGAAAATGTTCAAAGCCAAAATATCTACTTGTTTGCTTGTTGGGTTTTTACGTCTTAGAGATTCAGGTGAAGGTCACACGGTCATTGTCTGAATAATACAATGGTACCAGTCTAGTGCACCTGTCACATTCCAAGTCTTAAGTGAAGGTCACCCGGTCATTGTCTGTATAATACAATGGTACCAGTCTAGTGCACCTGTCACATTCCAAGTCTTAGGTGAAGGGCACATGTACATTGGCAGATGGTTGGTTGTTGGAGTTTCACGTCCTGGCAACATCCAAGGATATATCAGGACGAGTCACTGGCATGTAGATATATGTCTGTATACTACAATGGTACCAGTCTAATACACCTTTCACATTCCTACTCTTAGGTTAAGGTCACGTGTACAAGGTCACTGCTCATTGTTAGGTAGATACCTGTCTGTATAATATAATGGTACCAGTTCAGTGCACCTATCAGTTTTCAAGTCTTTCTTCCGTCCACCTATATCCTGGGATAACCCGTACAAGCGTCTTGGGTCAGTGGTAAAGAAGGGCTAAGGAATGTGGATGTATGTATACACTGTCTGAGTCCTGGTACCCCCCTAAGTGTGGGGGGGGGGGGCAGGGAGTGGGTGTGTGTGTGTGGGGGGGGGGGGGTCGGGGGTTGTACCCGTTAAATCCGGGGCTTTTCAACCCAGTGAACAACTCACCTTTGTTGCATGACTTGGTAAAGAAAATAGGACCCTTGCTTTGTAAGAATTCCTCATTGAAGGTATTCAATAGTGACAAAAGAAGGGGACTTCAGTCACGAATTCATGTGCTTGTTCAGCTGAGTGATGACAATAAAAGAGAATTAGTTTGTTTTAACTTAAAGCTGCATAGTCCGATGAAAACATCAACTTTTCAAAACCAAAACAATTATTTATATTAGATTCTGTGAGTGCCCGCCGAGCTGGCACAAGCGCCAGTATCGTCCTCACGCCTGTTGAACATTTTGACCAACTAACAAACAGGATGTATATATGAATGTGAAAGATGTGTGATGATGGCGATGCTGATGATGATGCTGATGATGATGTGTATTTGTTCATAACAATTTCATATTGATGTGTATTCATACTTACCTATCTCAGGTATAATATAATTGTTAGTGTTTACATGTGAAACACCAACCAGCGGAGTTTATTGCAAGACAGTTGATTATTGTAGAATCTGTTGGCCAGCCAGAGGTATAATGAGAACTCAACTAAGTATTCGTCTTTTGTTACCCAGTCACACATTACCGGATTGGGGGAAACGGGCAGAAAACGAACAATGTCCGATTTGTGTCCGTACAAGTTTTGAACACGCACAAAACTTGGAATGGATGCCGCCGGATTGACGTTTACGGTTCTTGTCTGGTTTGAGTTTGTTTCGTCTGTTGGCTATCCATTCATGTCTGTTTCATGTCCGTTTCATGTCCGTTTCATGTCCGTTTCATGTCCATTTGTCCAGCGGCATTTGACCCGATATCGCAACAATTTGGCACATTTTAATACATTTTGATACTTATCACGCCCGAACAGCACCGGACTAGACAATTCTGTCCGTTGCTCAATCCGGTGATGCATGACTGGGGCTAGTACTAGTACTAGTCCGGTGGTGATAAGTATCGAAATGTATTAAAATGTGTCAAAATGTTGCGCTATCGAGTCAATGGCCTCTGGACGAACGGACATGAAACGGACATGAAATGGACATGAACGGATTGCCAACAGACGAAACAAACTCAAACCGGACAAGAACCATAGATCTCAGTCCGGCGGCATCCGTTCCTAGTTTTGTGCATATTCAAAACTTGTACGGACACAAAACGGACATTGTTCGTTTTCTGTCCGTTTCCCCCAATGCGGTGAGGTGTGACAACCGCTTACGGCGATTCTAATAATAATCCATCTAAATTATACCATATCCTTTCCTTTCATGACGTCACAGAATGGGCTACTTGAGTCTGACCCAGTAGATAGGGACAGATCTGTCCGAGACTGTCACGCCGAGTACACGATGACTATTGTTAGTAGTTCTAAGTGCAAAACAGTTGATTATTGTAGAATCTGAACAGTTTGTTGAGCTACATCGAATCTTCATGTAAAGATCCCAGTTCAAATCTGTTTTTTTTTGGGGGTGGGGGGGGGGGTTTAGGGGGGGTATACATTAGTCGATTAAGCATAGGAAATTATAATTGCAGTAGATTCGTCTTCCTCATTCCACTGCTCCTTGCCCTATCCCAATAATGCCAATCGCCAGGCTAGGTAGCGACAAGTATAACTTTCTAAGTAATTAATTTGACTTGACAAGGATTTGAACCCATGAGTTGGAATCCCACGACCTACCAAAACGGAAGGCGGACGCTCAACCCATTCGGCCATCCAGTAAATGTGCTGAAGGTAAAATTTATTCAATACACAACGTGAACGAAGGTCTTAGAATAAAAACATGGTACAGAGTTCACATCGTCCCATACTGCTAATGTTTGCCCAGGATTACAGATCGTTCAGCAAACAGTTCTTGAGTTCTTATGGAAATAACATCGTCATGCAACCTCTCAAATAGTCCCTTACCCAAAAAGTAAGTCTAGTTAAAAATAACATGCGTTTAATACATTTCTCTCTATACATTTAATTTTCAGTGTCAAATTACCAACTATGGCTGCTCTATTTTTTTTTCATGCTATCAACGTGGCATTCTCTGTGGCGGAGTGGTTAGAGTGTCTGACTTTTTTCTAGGTCAGACTCCTAATCTGAGGGTCGGCGGTTCGATTCCCCATGCCTCCAGCTCTGCCAATTTGGATTTCCACCGCTGTGTATAACTTACAGCGTCATCAAAGGCCGGTTGCTCTCATACCATGTCTATGTGGTATGGGAGGTTAAAAATCCCTTGGGTCGGTAAAAGTGGAGGCTCGGGCTTTCTATCGACCAGCAGTGGAATGAGGAAAACCAGTCGTCTATGACTGAAATTTCCCCTGCTTAAACAACTAATGGACCAAAACAAAAAAAACCATTGTGGAAAGAGTAAGCATATACCCTGCCACACAGTATATGTCATGTGAGGTATATAAACAGGGTTCTGGACTGTGGGATTTGAAAAGGACTGCTAAGTTGTCTCCAGTGAGGAAAAAGCCGGGAAGTATGCCAGAGGGGCCAAGTAGATATGCTTTGTTAGATCGTGGGATTCAAACCCATGGGTTCGAACCCTAGTTGAGTCAAACCAATGACTTAAACAAAATTAATACCTGTCGCTTCCTAGCCAAGCGCATGGCATTATTAGGATAGGCCGAGGACTGGTCGGCTCAGTGTCAGGATAATGTGACTGAGTGGGATATTATTAGGTCATGGTGCTGGCTGCCTGGTGTCCCAGTGAGGGAGCACTATAAAGTCGCCATGAGTGCGCACTGTCACAAGTCGGTACCCGTCCTGATAAGACCTTAGATGTTGCTAGGACGTAAAACACCAAACAAACAGCCTATCTATTGCATACATTCCCTCTCTGTTTGGGAGTATTTTCCTACCTCCTCCTTCTCTGTTTGTGAGTATTTTCCTACATCTTCCTTCTCTGTTTGTGAGTATTTTCCTACATCTTCCTTCTCTGTTTGTGAGTATTTTCCTACATCTTCCTTCTCTGTTTGTGAGTATTTTCCTACATCCTCCTTCTCTGTTTGTGAGTATTTTCCTACATCTTTCTTCTCTGTTTGTGAGTATTTTCCTACATCGTCCTTCTCTGTTTGTGAGTATTTTCCTACATCTTCCTTCTCTGTTTGTGAGTATCTTTCTACATCTTCCTTCTCTGTTTCTGAGTATTTTCCTACATCTTCCTTCTCTGTTTGTGAGTATTTTCCTACATCTTCCTTCTCTGTTTGTGAGTATTTTCCTACATCTCCCTACCCCTCTGCGAGCTCGTTTGTTCATCAATTGATTCGTTGTTACCCATAGTTCCAGATTGTCTTCACCTTGTTGTGTCAGTGCTCATTAGGTTTGGCTTTAAAAGTTTAACCCTTGCTGCTTATCGGAAAGAGTAGCCTATGTGGCGGCAGTGGGTTTCCTCCAAAGAAATATGTCAGAATGACCCTATGTTTGATGTCCAATAACCGATGATAAAAATCAATGCACCCCAGAGGTGTATTTTAAATAAAACAAAGTTTAAAAAAAGATTAATGTATAAAGTTGACCTCCTTTAGGTCTAGCATGCCTGGGATTCCTACCCTCCAAGAGTTCACTTTAATAATCAGTGATTTAAAAATAAAGATTTCATATAATCTTGTGGTTTAGTCTAGCAATGCCCCAAAATGTTTTTCTGGCTAAAAAGTGAGAATAACCCACACTTGCATGAGCGTGAAACTGACACAGAAACCACTCAGCCTTGTGGGCTGAACAAACAAACAGGTGTAACAACATTTGCAGATCCTTACAGGAGCACCCAACTGGAACACCAAGTGCAACTTTCTTTTTTAAATAACACCTTTGTTCCTTTAAAGAATGCATGTATGTTGCCTCTTTTCTTTTGTTGTTACTTTGTTATTGTTGTTGTGTTTTTTTTGCTTAGGGGCATGGGGGGCCTTTCTGAGAGTAACATGAGAAAATAAGTTTAAACGCAACAAGTAATAAGTAATAAACTTCCAGTGGGGAAGCATATAATGAAGTGGCCATGGGTGCGCATTGTCACATGTCGGTCCCCCTTCTGACATAACCTTGGATGTCACTAGGATATAAAGCCCCAACAGACATTTATGAAGTTGCTTAGCCAATGTACCTGCAGACTCACTCAAATGGATATCCCTTCTTCCACGCTTCCTTATCCCACATGTATGTGATGTATAACGTATTATGGTATGCAGGTATTGCAGGTATAGCAATACCTCAGGGAGTTTGACGCCCTGTCCTGCAGAGTTGTAAACCACTGCCTTGTGCTACAGGTTCTTGACAGAACCGAAGGCTAAGGGAGCAATCCCTAAACAGAAAACCATGTCACTGTGGCAGCATTAAGGGCGGTTGATGTATGGAACTCCCAACATCTCCCGACCAGCCACTGCAGGGACAAATAGTTTTGCGCCTGTCTGTGTGAAACCTCTATTTGCTCCCCGTGAGAGTGCCGCTGGTAACTTGCAAAAGCCAGCAGCACTTCAACACTTTTGTAGGCGCTTTCATGAAATGTAAACATCAGAGAAACTGAAGCTGAGAGACATTAAGACCGACTCATAGACGCAACTGTCACAGCAGAGAGCTAACTGGAGAGCGGCAGTCAAGTAATGAAAGCAGTCTTTGTCGTATCGCGACCGACAGCATGATGATGATGAACGTATTATGTGAGCATGAAGATAGATAAGGGAATTATGTACCATATAATTTATTATGTGGGTATAAATAACAGCAGCCCCTTAATGTTTCTCTCTAACCACCTTAACTTCAATGTTATTCACTGCGGAGCGGGCATTCTCTCCTCCCCCGCCTCCTATACGCCATGAGCCAATTGTCACTCTGCTCACTTTTATATATAAATTATAATACCAAACGGTGGTAGTTTTAGGGTTGTTCTGATCACTACTCCTCTGTTAATCGGTGCTGCCAATGCGCATCATGGTACTCGACTGATGCTTTCCCTTGTTTGGGTTGTTAATAGCATGTTATTTTTTGTGCCTACCGAACACATTTCATATAAATTCTGATGGTTTTCTTTTACTAACTTTGGTCACTTTGACTAGAGTGACATTCATTTTGAGTCACATAACCATGAGTGTTGTTAACTCGACCATTAGATAGTGCCACTGATATTGTTTACCTTATCATGGTACGGATGGATTCCACCAGATTACAGAACTATATTGAAACTGGACCATGCACAAGTTCGGAATATAGCAGAGAACGTAGATATACACAGTCCCTGAATATAGTCAGAGACCATGAATATATATATATATAATGACAGTTCAACACAATATATATAATTTTTTTTGGGCATAATATTGGTCTAGGGATTGATGCGGAGACTAGCTTTAACCCGTGCAGTGGACGGGTTTAAGCTCGTTATTATTATAGTGTTATATCCAACACTTTACCGGTGGCGCCACCTTCGTCCCAACTCGCCTCCACCGGATATTGACAATTATCAGTTACATCGGCAGATTTGTTCTTCAATTTATGTATATTATTTATAGTTTATTTATATATTTATTTATATTTTTGCATATACATGAAGTATACAGTATTATATATATATATATATATATATATATATATATGCTGATTACATACACATATGCTGTTCCACTGACCTATATATTCAATGAACCTCATTTAAATGTAACTGCAGAATCACTTGAGAGAAGATCCCCCTCTTGTAGATTATGTCCCCTACATCTTGCCTCAGAGGGTTTGATCTCTTTCTGTAGTCAATACCAGCATGTTGCTTTAGCGTAGACCAGAATGTGTACATACTCCAAACCCCCTTATAACGAACAGTAATTTGTTCTCCTGGTACCCACTATACATCTTCTTAGTGAGGCGCCGGACGGGATGACCTAGTTGTTACAGTGTGCACTTCTCAAGTGGATTGGTCATGGGATCAATACGCGGTCAAGTTAAATCAAAGGCATCTATTAATCTCTCTAGCAAGGCCTGATCATTTCAATGCCAGGAAAATGTGACTGAGTGGGATATCGCATTATGATGCTGGTCGCAACGCATCCCAGTGGGGAAGCACTATAAAGCTGCCATGAGTACACATTCTTGGAGGTGGTCCACACATATCAATATTCTTCGCAATCCGAACAATGTTCGGAAGTGGAGCGGGGTGCGTAGAAACCATGTTTGGATCGCTTTTCAGGCGATATATATAACAAGCAGTTGTATTTGATTGCTAGGACGTAAAACAACAACAAACAAACAAAACAATCAATGTTTTTTATGCTAGTATCAGGAGACATAACGAGGTGAAAACCTCATCCTAACATAATTTGAATTGTGAGAACCATTGCCATTTATGGACCATCCCTTACAAGTAAGTCCCCACCTACTATGTAGAATAGGACTTCAGATGTTGCTAGACTGTCAAACCTCAATCAATACTGGTTATGAATTTGCGGGATTCGCATATTTGGTGAAGCAGGCGGGTTTGTTAAGTAGGTCATGCCCTACATATTTCTGGTTCCGGTTCCCTGACAACTGGTTCCCAAACGGTGGTTAGCGTTGCATGGATACCCCCTGTAAACGCCGACCCCCCACCATCGCCCCCCCCCCCCCCTCCCATAATGGATGCATTACCTTCCTGCCTATTGACCCAGATGAACATAAAGACATCACCTGTACACAAAAAAGCAACAACCATTCGCAGATTTCAAGGTTCACTCAGCTCAATGATTTCACCAGTAATTCACATTACAGTCGTTGGTTGGTTGTTGGAGGTTATGTCCTGGCAACATCTAAGGTCATGTCAGGATGGGTACCGACTTGTGACAGTGCACACACAAGACAACTTTTATAAGTGCTGCCCCACTGGGAGACCAGCGCCATGACATGATATCCCACTCAGTTACAATATCTGACACTGAGCTAACCAGTCCTTGCCCTATCCTATTAATGCCGAGCACTAGTCTAGGAAGCGACATCTATCAATTCTATAAGTCATTGGTTTGACTCGACCGGGAACCGAACTCCCGACCTTCCACACTCGATGCCTGCGATCTACCGGTTCGGCCACCGCGCCCGGTTTAGGCATACACGATAAAGAAAGATCACTTGGACGATGGCCAAGGTCAAGAGGTCAACTGATTAAATTAGCATAACAAGGTGTGTATGTAATTATCATTAGGAGACGTTGATAACGGTAATCTACCAGAATAACCAGCAGCTTTGATTGTGACCTCAATGCGTTGAATAGAATAAGTCGAGGTAATTGCCATAAATAATATGTCTCTTCCGAGTTCCCAAACGCTGGTTCCCGAAGGAGGACTGGCGCTGCGACCCGGCGTGTTCACATGCCTGGAAGTGGGGATAATATCCCTTCTAGCCCTGTCCTTCACTGTAGGGACCGGAGGTGGTGGTCGAATGGGTAGAGTGCAGGCTCCGGTCAAGAGTTCAAATCCCAGCCGAGTCAAACCAACGACTTATAAAATTGATACATGATTCTCCCTAGCCTGACACTCGGCATTAATAGGAACGGACAAGGACTGGTTAGCACAGTATATGGACAATGTGACTGTGTGGGATATCATGTCATGGTGCTGGTGGCTTGGTCTCCTAGTGGGGCAGCACTATACCATCACCATGAGTGCACACTGTCACAAGTTGGTACCCGCCATGATATGACCTGAAATGTTGCTAGGATGTAAAACAACAACAGACACACTTCACAAGACCAACAGCATTGTATTTCAGAACAGGCGATTTGAGCTCCGAATATCCTGACTGAGTATGAAGTAGTTTCATAACCAGTCAAACAAGTCATTAGACTTCACCGTTCATCATCATGCTGTCGGTCGCGATGCAACAAAGACTGCTTTCATTACTTGACTGTCACTCTCCATTTAGCTCTCTGCTGTGAGAGTGATGTCCATGAGTCGGTTTTAATGTCTCTCAGCTTCAAGTTTCTCTTGATGGTATCCTTGAACCGGAGACAAGGGCACCCTCTCTTTCTGTAACCAGAAGACAGTTGAGAATAGAGGATCTGCTTTGGTAGCCTGTCTGATGACATCCTCATGAGGTGTCCAGTCCACCGGAGATTCTTTTTGATGAGAAGATCTTCCATAGAGGGCAGCCCTGTCCATTCGAGTATTTCCTTATTTGTCACTTTGTCCTTCCAGGTTAGCCTCATGATCGAACGCAGATGTCGCATCATGCAGGCATGCAGCTTTTTCACCTGTCGTCTCTACACTGTCCAGGCCTTGGCTCCGTATAGTAGGGTGGGTAGCACAATTGCATGGTAGATCTTGCCTTTGACCCGCATGGACAGATGGTGGTTGGTCCAGAGTCTCTGGCATAGTCGGCCGAAAGATGCGCTAGCCTTGGCCATCCTCCTCTGTATTTCAGCATCAATGCGTCCATCACTTGATATAGTGCTTCGGAGGTAGGTGAATTCCGGAACAGAGTTCAGCTTGTTTCCATCAACCATGATATCCTCCTCTCGGGTTCTTGTAGAGTTGGGTTGGTACAGCACCTGCAACTTCTTGATGTTAATCTTCAGGCCAAACTTCTTTGATGCATCGGAGAAAGCGTCCACTATTTTCTGGATCTCTTCAGCAGAGTGGGCAACCAGTGCACTCTCGATGCATTTCATGAAAGCCTCCTGCAAAAGTGTTGAAGTGCTGCTGGCTTTTGCAAGTTACCAGTGGCACTCTCTTGGGGAGCAAATAGAAGTCTCACACCGGCAAGAACATGTCCAGACAGCGCAAAACTATTTGTCCCTGCAGTGGCTGGTCAGGAGATGTTGGGAGTTCCATACCTCAACCACCCTTAATGTTGCCACAGTGACATGGTTTTCTGTTTAGGGTTTGCTCCCTTACCCTTCAGTTCTGTCAAGAACCTCTACCACAAGGCAGTAGTTTACAACTCTGCAGGGCAGGGGCGTCAAACTCCCTGAGGTATTGTAATACCTGTATACCATAGGCTTAACCATTATGGGCAGCATAAATATACCTGTCACAAAAAAACCCCAACCAAACCTTCCCACCCCCAAAAAATAGACCAACCAACAACAACCCAACAACCAGCTCCACAAATTGAGGTTAGCATTTTTTCTGGGATTTTGGACAAGATCCAAGGAATATTTTGATGCAAACATTATTTTTTGCGTACCAAATCAACAAACCAGGCGAATGGTGCAGACAGATGTAAGTAAAAACAAGCCTACAGATCCTACGCATAGATTCCCTGTGTAAACAACTACTGATCGGCTCTTTCTGGCATTATTTGGTTATGACTTTGGGTATTCCACTAGACAAACCATGCTGAACAGCATATTAAAGGCATGTACATTGTTTCGATACATGGATACCGTCAGTTTTAGTGAATGGCACTGGTACTATAGTAAGTCATTGGATTAAAGTTCCATAGTGCATGACAGAATACTTGTGCAACACAAATTGAAAGATAGATTGAGCAGTCAAATTCCTTGATTCCTTCAGCGTCCACCAGGCTCGCTTCACTCTCGACCTATTTCCATCCGAAATTTACTCTTGAATAAAACTAACGCTGGGTCTCTAAGAACCAGCTAGAGTCTAGGCTCTCTCCAAATAACTAAATTATTCATTCCTCTTTTTATGGATATGAATTAACAATCTTGTTATAGAACACACATTATATCATGATACAAATGCAACTCGAATGAAATATTGCAAATAGAGCATATATTATATCATGGTGTAGTGCAAATAGAGCACATATATCATGCTACACATGTGACTTTAATGGCGTAGTACAAATAGAACATATATTGTATAAAGCCCAGTGCAAATAGAGATGTATCATAACATCATGCCACACACGCGACCCTAATGGCAAGTAGTGCAAATGGAGTGCAAACGGAGCACATGTTATGTGATGTATAAGCTATTATGCCAATATTATTTAGGCTGCAGTGTTACATACCTCAGCACTGCTTGTTTCGCTCTACGTTGTTCCTATGTGTATTTTTTTAAATTATTTATTTTTATTTTTATTGAGGCTGTATTTATACTGTCCATAGCATGTAAGCCCGGGTACCCAGGCTTGTTTTCAATGCTGGCCAGCTGTAGTTTTGGTGTTGTCTTACCAAGCAGTAGCTGCTGATAAGTTATTTGATTGTCTGCATTTCAGTAGCAGATAGTAGATAAGTCTGTTGAGTAATAGTTTTCATACATATTTTGTTCTATTCTTATACTACGTTAAGTTGTTTTCTCGATGTTCTATGTTAGTGCTTTGAGGTTTTTTCTTGGGGAAAAAGAAAAAAAAAGGGAAAAAAGAAAAAAAAAAGAGTTTTCCACTTATTTCAATGTATTAGATTGGATGAGTTTATGTTTTGTTGAATTTTATTGATTCATATTGTTTGTTGATATGTATATCTTGCTTTTATAATTTCGCGAGTTTGTCTCGCCTCGGTCTGTCCAGTTGGTGTGCTGATGACATATCACCGAGCCCCTTGTGGTGGCGTTCAGTTGGGGTTTTCTATGTGTTTTTTATTTTGCACGAGAACTATTTTTTTGTATGTGTCATAGTAGGTCAGGGATTTGTCTTTCTTTCACCGTTTGGGTATTCCATGCCTTGGCGGCCATTTCCAGCGTGCTCCTTTCATGGGCTTTGATGCGGATTCTGGTCTGCCTTACTAGTGGTGCCTTGCTTGCTCTGGTGTCCCTTAGTGGTTGGGTTAGATGCTTAATGTCTTTGCTATATCCATTTGCTAATATTTTTAGGTGGATTATTCTTCTGTTTTCTAGTAGCTTTACTTTAGTTCTTTTGTGTAGGTCATAAGTGGGGTGTAGTTTGTCTACTTTCAGGCAGATTTCTAGGGCCCTATTTTGTAATATCTGCAATTTATTTAGTAGCTCTTTTTTATCACCCATGTAAATTACATCCCCATAGTCAAAGTAGGGGAGTACCATGCCTTTGAAGATTTTTATTGACATATCTTGTGTCATATAGTTTCTTAGTTTAGCAAATAGCCATCGTTTATGGTTTACTTTTTGTATGATTTTTGTTACACACAGATTGTAGTTTAGCTGGCTATCTAGTTCTAGGCCTAGGTATTTGTAGTGATTTACACTTTCCAGTGTTTGGTTTAATAGTGTACATTGTAGGTTTCTTCCTGTGATTGCTGTATGTGAGAAGAGTACAGTTTTAGATTTATTTGCATTGATGGTTATTTTATTGGATTCACACCAGCCATCCAGCTTTAGCAGGAGGTTGTTCAGTTTGGTTGCTATCTCCTCTACTGTGCTTCCTTCTGCATATACGACAGTGTCATCCGCATATAGCTGGAGACATTCTGTCTCCAGCCATTTTTCTAGGTCATTTATGTATAGTATAAATAGTAGTGGTCCCAGGACTGATCCTTGGGGTACACCACAGGTGACAGTTTGTTGGTCTGAGAGTGTACCATTTACTTTAGTTTATTGCTGCCTGTTGTTTAGGTAGCATTTTATCCAGTTTATTGATTTGGATTTAATGCCCATGTTGCTTAATTTTCTTATTAATATGCTGTGGTCTACAGTGTCAAAGGCTTTGCTGAAGTCGATGAAGGCTGCTCCAACTAATTTCTTCTGGTTCAATGATGCCAGCACATGACTTGTTAGGTTTTCTATTGTTTTTGATGTGGAGTGTAGTTTTCTGAAACCTCCTTGCCTCTTGTTTAGCATATTGTTTTTTTCCAGGTGCTCATTTATGTGCCTGTGAAATATTTTTTCAATTAGCTTGCCTGGTGTTTGCAAGATTGATATTGGCCTGTAGTTCCCCATGTTTTGTTTGTCACCGCTTTTGTAGATGGGGGTGATGGTTGCCATCTTCCATGCTGTGATGAAGTGTCCCTGTTCAAATGATATGTTGAACAGGTCGACCATGATATCTGGGATGGCTTGGAGCGCCTCTTTCAGTATTTTCATGGGGATTCCATCTATTCCACTTGGTTTGTTTTCATCTATGTCATTTATTAGTTGTGTTAGTTCTTTTAGGTCAGTTTTGCAGGTGGGGATTTCATCCTGGATATTTTCTGACTTGTTTTCCCAGATTCTTGTGAATAACCTTTGTCCTACCATGGCAAAGTGGGTATTTAGTTTATTTGCTGCATCACTATCTGTGTGCGTATTTCCATCCTTATCCTGGAAGCCTATGCATTCTTCTATCTTGTTTTGGGGGAATAGTAAGCTTACGTTTTTCCAGAACTTATTTGTGTTGCTTCCCCAGTCCTTGTCTTGTTTTACTATATATATTTTTTTTGCTGTCCTTACTGCTTTGAGGGAGTTGTTTCTGGCAGTATTATAGGCCCTTTTATCCTCTGGGTCTTTAGTACATTTCACTTTGTCACCTAGCTTTCGTTTTGTTGCAATATGCGTTAACAGTTCCCTGTCTACCCACGGGTCTTGGTTTCTCTGTATTTTTAGTTTCTTTATGGGACACATCTCATCTAATGATTGTTTTATTTCTGTGACAATGTTATTGAAGTAGATATCAGTGTCATCTCTGTTTGTTGTGAGGTTGTCTATATTTTCATATAGGTGGTTTTTTAATGTTTCTTTTGAGTAGTTTTTTAGGGATCTGCCCATCTTATATTTATATTGGCCTGTGTTTTTGAGTTTTTTCCTCGTTACATATATTAGCTCATGGTCACTTATACCCCAGCTTCTGGTGCCCCATTTTGTGGAGTTGGTTAGTATTACGTCAATTGTTGAGCTATTGTTTCCTAATCTTGTGCTGTCTGTAATAAGTTGCAGTAGCCCTAGGATTTTGAGAGTGGTTTGTAGCATTAGTTTATTTTTGTCGTTGCTACTGTAGTTTATGTTGAAGTCCCCTAGCACAAAGATTTCTGCATTTGTTAGTTTTCTCACTGTATTTATGCTTTTGTCTAGAGTTTCAAGGAATGTTTCAATATCCCCGGACGGTGGTCTGTAGAGGCTTGCTATGGCTATGTTAGCCTGCTTCTCGTTTTTTATTAGGCACCATAGTAGCTCCAGGTGTTCATTTGAGTTGTTTGCTATTTTTAGGGCCTCAGTGTCTAGATTTTTTGAGGTTTTGCAGTAGATTGCAACACCTCCACCTTTTTTTGTTTGGTTTGCTATGTTAATTTGCTGTCTGTCTTTACATACAAGCCTATATCCTTCTATGTTGAGGGTGTTGTCTTGATGTCTGTCAGTGAACCATGTTTCTGATAGTGTTAAAACATCAAGATTTTCATTTTTTAGGTGCATTTTTATTGTGTCTATTTTATTGGATGCACTCTGGCAGTTTAGGTGGGCAAAGTGCGTGCCCCTTCCCAGCTTGCATTCAATTTCTTCTACCATCTTCCTTTACCTTTAGGTTTGGCGTTTGTTAGATTTCGTGAGTTTTTAACTTTGTCTAGATTGTTTTATGGGCGTATGGGCTGGTGCATACAGTACATATGCCCTGGTTTGTTATATAGTTTCATAGTTGTTGTATAGTTTCATAGTTGTTATATAGTTTCATAGTTGGTAGTTCTCTGCCTTTGCTTACGTGCTGGTTTAGGCACTGCTGAGTGACCTGGACACCTGCTCAAATGCATGTATGCAGGCAGGCCTACTTTATTCTGGGATGGGCCACATGTGGATGTAGGCTGCTGTAACCACCTCTTTTCATTCAACATTTTGGACTTAATAAATGATTGCTAGTCCTTTTCCAGCCAGAGGGTTTCTCGCTCCCAACCATTTTCATGGTTGTTGTCTTTGACGGAAGAATATAAATAATATCATGCTGCACATGTTCCTCTAATAGCAGAGTGCAAATAGAGCACATAGGATATCATGCAACACATCCAATTCTAATAGCGTAATGCACATAGAGCACATATTATATTATGCTACACATGCGATTCTAAAGGCACAGTGCAAATAGAGCACATATTATATAATGGCATAGTGCAAATAGGGCACATATTATATCATGCTACACATGCAACTCTAATGGCATACCGCAAATAGAGCACATATTATATCATGCAACACATCCAACTCTAATGGCATACTGCAAATAGAGCAATATTATATCATGCTACACATGCAACTCTAATGGCATACCGCAAATAGAGCACATATTATATCACGCAACACATCCAACTCTAATGGCATACTGCAAATAGAGCAATATTATATCATGCTACACATGCAACTCTAATGGCATACTGCAAATAGAGCACATAGTATATCATGCAACACATCCAACTCTAATGGCATAGTGCAAATAGAGCAATATTATATCATGCTACACATGCAACTCTAATGGCGTACTGCAAATAGAGCACATATTATATAATGGCATGGTGCAAATAGAGCACATATTATATAATAGCATGGTGCAAATAGAGCAATATTATATCATGCTACACATGCAATGCTAATGGCATGGTGCAAATAGAGCACATATTACATAATGGCATGGTGCAAATAGAGCACATATTATATAATGGCATGGTGCAAATAGAGCACATATTATATCATGCTTGTGGTGTTCTCTGTGGCGGAGTGGTTAGAGTGTCTGACTTTTTTCTAGGTCGGACTCCTAATCTGAAGGTCGGCGGTTCGATTCCCCGTGCCCCCATCTCTGCCAATTTGGATTTCCACCGCTGTGTATACTTTACAGAGCGAACATCAAAGGCCATTGCTCTCATACCATGTCTATGTGGTCTGGGAGGTTAAAAATCCCTTGGGTCGGTAAAAGTGTAGGCTCGGGCTTTCTATCGACAAACTGTCTAATGGTGAAAACAAGCCTATTCAGGCTTATCCATGATAGGCAGTATAAATCTTCAACAACAAAAAAAATGCTACAGATCCGATTCTAATAGGGTAATGCAAATACAGCACATATTATATTATGCTACACATGCAAGTATAATGGCGTAGTGCAATTAGAGCACATATTATATCATGCTACACATGCGATTCTAAAGGCACAGTCCAAATAGAGCACATATTATATAATGGCATAGTGCAAATAGAGCACATATTATATCATGCTACACATGCAATTCTAAAGGCACAGTCCAAATAGAGCACATATTATATAATGGCATAGTGCAAATAGAGCACATATTATATGATGCAACACATGCGTAATTGCAAATAGAGCACATGCTACACATGCGATTTGAATGGCGTAATGCAAATAAAGCACATATTATATCACACAACACATGCGAATCTAATAGCGTAATGCAAATAACAAACACCCTCCACCTTACACACAGGGTGCCCAGATTGACATCCACTTACCAGTAACAGAGCGCCACCACAGACGCAGTGTGTTCACTTTGGGGGTGAGTGTATTCGCGTGTCTTCTGCACAAATAGTGTGTAACACAGCCGGCACCAGCTAATCACTTCACCCACTCAGCATCATTGCACCATCCAGAGGCAGTGTCACCAACAGGAACAGGCAGGCAGGAAGGCAGGCCGGGCCTAGCTAGCAGGTCCAGTGGGTCTATCACTATCAGTATCAGGTCTAGCCGGCCTAGAGGGTCTGACATGTCCAGAGGGCCTAGAGGACCTAGAGAGGCCTAGCGGGCCTAGAGGGCCTAGAGGACCTAACTGGCCTATCAGGCATATCGAGGCTAGCAAGCCTAGAGGGCATATTTAGGCCTCAAGGAGGGAAACACCAACGAATCTAGGCGCCGTCCTTAGAAAGTAAGTGAGTTCCTCCTGGAGTTGTGCAATCAGACACACAGACACACACACCTACCAGTAAGACACGCCTACACACACACCCTCCTTACTCCAGTCACGCCCGTCACAGTTGTATCCGAGCGTTGTGAGTGTGTTTGTGTGTTGGTGGTGAGAATCACAGTCGTCCGTCTGCTAGTCCCACCCAAACGTCTGCCAGTCGCCATGACAACGGTAGTTCGTTCAGCGCGACTGCCTCAGATCCACAGAAGTGTGGTCGGTGTGTGCATGCAGCCCACACACACCTCACACACCACTATATGACTAGCGCTATACATATATATATATACATATATATATACTCATATATATACATATATATACATATATATATATGGGTGTGGTGTCGGGGCTATTTGTTTGTTGGGGTTTTACATCCTGGCTACATCTAAGATCATATCAGTTGAGGGTGCGGTGGCCGAATCGGTAGAGCGCGAGCCTCGCGTGCAGGAGATCGGGAGTTTGGTTTCCGGTTGAGTCAAACCAATGACTTATAAAATTGATATTTGTTGCTTCCTCGCCTGGCACTCGGAATTAATAGGATAGGGCAAGGACTGGTTAGCTCAGAGTCAGGATAATGGGACTGAGTGGAATATTGGGGCATGGTGCTGATGGCCTGGTCTCCCAGTGGAGCAGCACCATAAAGTCACCATGAGAGTGCACTGTCACAAATTGGTACCCGTCCTGATATTACCTTAGATGTTGCCAGGATGTAAAACTCCAACAATCAACGATCCTGTCATATCAGGAAACGTACCGACTTGTTTTTTTGTTAAGTGCTTTGTATCCTAGCAACATTTACAGTCATATCAGGACAGGCACCAAGTTGTGAAAGTGCACGCGCATGGCAACTTTATAGTGCTTCCCCCACTGGGATACCAGGCCACCAGTGCCATGACCTCATTTCACACTCAGTCACATTATCCTGACATTGAGCTAACCAGTCCTTGCCCTATCCTATTCCTAGTAATGCCAGACGCCCGGCTAGGTAGTGACATGTATCAATTTGGTAAGTCGTTGGTTTGACTCGGCAGAGATTCAAACTCTTGACTGTCTACTGATCGATTCAGCCCCTGCGTCCAGTCACGGTGTGGGAAGGTATCTGGTGAGAGTGTTGGCTGGTGGACCATGTATATATATGTATAAACTGTATATATATATATACACTTCCTCCAGTGTGTGTGGTGCGAGGGGGGCCCTGCCCACCAATTACCCCGACAGCTGGGGGGTGGGGGGGGGGGGCACCACCAATGTGCCAAGGAGGAATAGATATATACAGTATATGTTCCCCTTGCATTTATACTCATATAATGCGTTATACATCACATATATATATATATATATATATATATATATATATATATATATATATAGTAAAACCTCTCTAAATCCACCGACCATGGGACCGACTTTAAATGGTCCATTTAGAGAGGTGGTCGGTTTAGGGAGTTTTTCTTTTCATTACAATCGTGTTGTATGCGCAATCATTTGGGACCCAAATAAAGCGATCGATATAGGGGAGTGGTCGATATGTGGAGGTGGTCGGTTAGAGAGGTTTTATGCATAGATTCCCAAATGTCTGGCGGTGCTCACCATCTACCAGAAGACACATTCACATACTCTCTCTACACAGTGAACTGAGGCGCACACGTATACACTCCTAATTGTATGTCCTCCATAGAGTTTCCAATGGTGAAGCATGATTCAGGACTTACACCTCCCCCCCATCCTTACTCAGCACCGCCCACTTAAACTGGCCAGGATCCAGAATTCGAAGTCTTCATTGGTTTTCAATGGTGGAGGGCGATATTTTTGGTGTATTTCCTAAAAGTAGATATAAGTAGTATGTAGGGTTCTACAATACTACTTATGTATGTGATGTATAAGCATTATGCGAGTTAAAATGCGTGGAAGGGAATTTATTAATATTATTATTCATTTACTACCACTGAATATTCTCCATGTATTTGCTCCGTAACTTGTATCGTACCCGGTGGTGCCACCACCGCCCAAACCCTAACTATGGGCGCTCCACATTATCATTCGATATATATATATACATATATACATATATATATCTAGCATATCATCATCATCATCATCATGTTGTCGGTCGCGATGCGACAAAGACTGCTTTCATTACTTGACTGCCGCTCTCCATTTAGCTCTCTGCTGTGAGAGTTGTGTCCATGAGTCGGTCTTAATGTCTCTCAGCTTCAGGTTTCTCTTGATGGTATCACATTTCATGAAAGCTGCCCAAAAGTGTTGAAGTGCTGCCAGCTTTTGCAAGTTACCAGCAGCACTCTCTCGGGGAGCATTTAGAGGTTTCACACCAGCAAGAACATGTCAAGACAGGCGCAAAACTATTTGTCCCTGCAGTGGCTGGTCGGGAGATGTTGGGAGTTCCATACATCAACGGCCCTTAATGCTGTCACAGTGACATGGTTTTCTGTTTAGGGTTTGCTCCCTTAGCCTTCGGTTCTGTCAACAACCTGTACCACAAGGCAGTGGTTTATAACTCTGCAGGGCAGGGGTGTCAAACTCCCTGAGGTATTGCTATACCTGCAATACCTGCATACCATACCTAGCATATATCAAGTATATATACATGGGCACATATCTAGTATATATGTGATGCATAATGCATTGTGCAAGTATAAAGGCTTGGAAGAGAATATTCTGTTTATATATTGTATCCATTTTTCTATATTCTGTCTCCTCGACCTCACGCTCATGACTGGTGGCGCCACCACCGGTTGTCCTCGTCCCTAACAGACGCGGCAGACCACCACTAGCACCGTAGGATTTAACCTTTATTTATTTTCATCAAGGGCTGATATTCCTAGCCATAGAATATATATACTCATCCCACCTCATTCTTGAATTGTGTTTGTTCCTACTGGAGCAGCCCCTTTATAAATTATATACAAAAATCCACCTACGCCACTGAGTTTTCCCCACGCTAGCAGGTGCGGGGGATCGCCGGAGGTGGCGCCACCAGCCATGAGCATGGGCAGGAGTCAGTCCAGAGCATAGTAAAACCTCTCTAACCGACCACCTCCACAAATCGAACACTCCCCAATATCGATCGCTTTATTTGGTTCCCAAACAATCGGCCATGCAATACAATTGTAACGATAAAACAAAACTCCCTAAACCGCACACCTCCCTAAATGAGCCATTTAAAGTCGGTCTCATGGTCGATGGTTTAAGAGAGGTTTTACTGTATTCGGTGTAATAAAATACATAACAAAACAATTCCCTTCCGCGCCTTTATACTCGCATAATGCACTATGCATCAGATTTATCCTACTTAAAACCAGGGATTCTGCTTTTACATCTCCACACATAAAAAATCCCCATCCTAACTTACCATTCCACTGACTGTTGCCATTCAGCATGTCGGCCTCAGGGACTGGTCACAACTGTGCTATATCTCACGGTATTGCACCCCTCGTCCTCCAGGCCAAATGTATGAACAAGTTTTTATCGGCTCCGGTGTTAAGGGCGGCGGGTGGGTTAGCTAACGTCGGTGTTGGTATATGTGTCACAGGAAATGCATGTTGCCAAAGCACGGGTTGGTTAGCTAACCAATGCATTATTTATAGATTTGGGGAAAACCTCTGTGCCTGTAGCCGGCGAGCACCGCTATTTGGCAATATCGCTGCCGATTCAGCGGCCGGGAACCAGCAGCGGCGGCGGCATTCTGCCAGTATGGATATCGACATCGCGTCGGCGGCGGCGGCGGCGATTTGTTTACTTTACATTCATCGATTCAAAAATATTAATATCGCCGCCATTGCGGCAGCAGCGTTAATCTCGCTTCGATTTTAGGGTTAATTTAATAAAATTTCACTTATTGAGTATGTAATTCTGTTAAATATGGTCGCATTGGATAGATTTGGGCCGAATCGGTACCTAACACGGACGTTAAAACTGCTATTTGTTGGGGTTAGTGTAGGCGATGTTAACTCTCGAGGCGTTTGCTTAACCCGGGCACATACATTGTCACTTTTGGCCACTAACCCGGGAAATCCGCGCGACGCTCGGGTTAGCACCGATAACCCGGCTTCATACATTTGGCCCCAGGGGTCTTGTTATGTCCTCCCGCAGTGACGCACCTCCAGTGTACTCACACAGCGGGATGGTAGTAGAGTACACAGTGCTCCAGTGTACAGGTGTAGAGCGCCTCACATAACTCCACACACTCTCCATCCAATTTGCAGGCAGACAGACTCCTTTAACACGGCGTCTATTCAGCTAACTTGTTGGAGTTTTATGTCCTGGCACCATCTAAGGTCATATCACTTATCAGGACCTGTACCGACTTGTGACAAAAAAGGAAAATTTGTTTTATTTAACGACGCCTCTAGAGCACATTAATTTTTATCATCGGCTATTGGACGTCAAACATAGTCATTCTGACATATTTCTTTGGAGAAAACCCATTGCCGCCACATAGGCTACTCTTTCCGATAAGCAGCAAGGGGTCTTTTATATGGACTCCATTGACACTGCGCCTATACAGCTAACACGAGAATAGGTTGGTTGGTTCTTGGAGTTTTACATCCTGGCACCATCTAAGGTCATACCAGGACGGGTACCAACTTGTGATATTGCACACACATGGTGACTTGTTAATGCTGCCCTATTAGGAAATCAGGCTGGCTGGCACATTGACCCCATAGCCCACTGAGTCACATTATCCTGACACTGATCTAACCAGTCCTTACCCTATCCTATTAATGCCGAGTGCCAGGCTAGGAAGCAACAAGTACCAATTTGATAAGTGATTGGTTTGACACGACCGGGAAACAAACTCCCAATCTCCCGTACGCGAGGTCCAAGCTCTACCGATTCAGCCACCTCGCCCCGGTAACACAAACACAGGAGGTATGTGCTTGTGGAGTGAAGAGTGTGTGTGTGTGGGGGGGTGGGGGGGTGGGGGGGGGTGACGAGGTGGGGATCGGCCGCTAGATTCCCACACTGAACGGAACTAAGGAGGTGGGAACTGGAACGCAAGGGGCGTGGGGGTGGAGGTGGGGTGGGGGTGGGGTGGGGGGTGGGGAGTGGTAATATTGCCCAATTTGCAACTGTCACAGATTGTCGTCTGCTCCATTTAAAAACCATCTACAGTCAATGAAAGTTGGTTTAAATATTCACTGGATATTACTTATCGGGATTGAAGCTTGGATGAGTATATCTTGGGGTTTTCCGTCCTAGCAAAGCCTTGCGTTAGGTTAGGACGGGTAGTTGGTTGGTTTTGTTGGAGCTTTACGTCCTGGCAACATCTTAGGTCATATCAGGTGGGTACCGACTTGTGACAGTGGACGCTCATGGCGACTTTATAGTGCTGCCCGACTGAGAGACCAGGCCGCTGGCACCACACCTGATATCTCACCCAGTCGCATTATCCTGACACTGAGCTAACCAGTCCTTGCACTAGGTAGGACGGACATAGAGTTGTGCTGTTCAGCAGAGATTTCTAGTGCTGCCAAAATGGGGAACCGGACCCCCAACCGTGATCGCCACTCAGCTACGTTATTTTGAAGCTGAGTAAATAAATGGTCGTTCTAGCTCCAGGGAAAGAATTCACACTGATACACGTCTCAAGTCTTTGTGTTGAACTCGGGCGGGGATCGAACCCATGATTCCACATCAGCAGCGGATGCTCTAACCTGATGCAATCAGTGATCGAGCAGAAGCATAGGGGTCATTCTCCTGAAAACTGGCCAGAAGTGTCACATGGAGAGTTAAAATCTAATATTTGAAATTTTTACATTTTTTGGTTGCAAATGAAAGCTGGAAATCTCCCCTTTACATCTATGTAAAATATAAATTGACGATATAAAAAAGTAAAGGCGTAGTCCATGATTAAGCTATGTCTTATGGCAGTATAACATGTGTGTCACACATGTAACACATGTTTAGGACACCACACAGTCTGCTTAATAAAAATCTAATCAGAATTAAATAATATCATACTTAGAAGCATATTAATCATGGCATAATATACAGAAATATGTAGTGCTTATATTGATAAAAAAAAGTTATTCCCAGCCATGGTTTATTCACTGAATAATTAATGTACAATATTTGTGTGGCATGCAGACACCACTGGTTACACATGTGATGGAAATTTGTAATGTTATTTCTGAAGACATCAAATCTTTTTTTTGGGATAAATTTAAGCATGCATACATGTTAATAAATACTTCCATTTCGACTTTGAACTGTTTTGTTTGATATATCAATGCAATACAAGATGTTAATAAGGATTCAACCACGTCCCATATGTCATGTTACAAATGGCTGACTGTAAAATGTTTTTTTTGGGTACAAAAACACTTCATAACTAAAAGGACCAAAGTTGCACACAGTTTATTTTATTTCCCATATTTCTTTCATCAAATCTGAACATGAATATGAAAAGTATAAGGACAAAAATAAGTAGGAAGTTTTTTTATTGATGTTTTAAAATCCCATCCCATGCTGACCAGTTTTCAGGAGAGTGACCCATATACAAACTAATATCTCTAATACTGAAATCACCAATCGGTCAGATAATGTGAAGTTAACTAGAATTAGCTCAGGGGAGAGGTGAAGGTCGTTGATCCATTTGTAGATAGATACCTGTCTGTATATTATATTGGATGGCTGCTTATCATCCTAAGTAGTACTTAGGCACAGGAGGGAGTGTTTAGGCGATCAGTGTTGTGTCTGTGTTTGAATGTGTTTTAGACTCATTAAGCCACTCTACCACGTGCTGTTTTGTTGTTGGCTGATCACTGGTTCCGGCATCCATAAGATTTGGAAGAATCTTAGTAATACTTCAACTTACTACATAAGTCTAGCATTACTGCATATAATCAACCCGACGCTATGGCAGAATCGGTAGAGCGCAGGCTTCCCATGCAGAAGGTCAGGAATTCAAATCCAAGCCGAGTCAAACCAATGACTTACAAAATTGATACTTGTTGCTACCTAGCCTGGCACTTGCCATTAATAGGATAGGACAAATACTGGTTAGCACAGTATGAGGATAATGTGACTGTGCAGGATCATGGTGCCGGCGATCTGGTCTTCCAGTGCTATCAGTGGGGCAACACTATGAAGTAACCATGAGTACGCACTGTCACAAGTTGGTAGCCATCCTGATATGATCTTAGATGTTGCTAAGATGCAAACCACAAACACACAACTTCATAATCACCATGGCCTTGGCACAGATGGGCACGGAGATTACAACCACTCGGTTCACGCTGTTTATTCTTGTCGATACATAGTTCGGCAGACTAAAAAGTCCACATGAAGACGGAAGAAAAAAGTTTGGAGGAGGATACAAAAACCCATACTTTTGTCATCAGGCCTAGGGCTTTTCTTTAGGTAAATAATCATTATGATTCACTGAAAAAGGTATTGTTTTAAGCGCCGAGGCACTGTGTAAAATATTTAGACTTTCGACACATAGTTACATTATAAAATACATTCCATTTAAAGTACCCATTTGTTATATTTAATAGATAGAAGAATGTGTAACTCATTGCTGAACCCAAACTGATAGGGTGGGAGACAGTCATGTTTGGTATTTAATGTTTAATGTGTATTGGATTCGGATTGAATCTGTATGGAGTGCATTTGATATGATAGGGGTGCCTGGTCAAGTTGTCATGACCTAGCGGTAGCTGGGATGTGGGAATGAGGGGTGGACCCAAGCTGCACCCATCGCTACTGGCTTGGATCCTCAAGATGGTTGCCATAAAGATTAAAATAACAATATGCCATGGAGCAATGACATCATGCACCTTCAATGATATCATGCGCCTTCAATAATATCATGTACCTTCAATAATATCATGTACCTTCAATAATATCATGCACCTTCAATAACATCATGTACCTTCAATAATATCATGTACCTTCAATAATATCATGTACCTTCAATAATATCACGTACCTTCAATGACATGTCTGTAGGAGTGTTGGAGAGATTAAAAGCCTGGGAGAACTGGCAGTCACCACTGGGCCTTTCACATGACAAGAGGTGCTTTTGTGTCAGTCCGTCTTACATTCTGTGCTATACCCACTGTAGCCACTTCACTATTATAGACAGGCAACTATCGGACTCAGCTACACCACACCATTTCCTATACTACACCCTCTGGTACTTTATGGTTAACTAGCATTTTTATTACAGCTCACTTTTATGTATAAAGATCTGGCGACCACCTTTTAAAAGGGATTAGCCATAGATTACAATTGGTCTCCCGTCCCTATCATATTGGTCGTAATGCGTAGCATTACGTTTGATGCGAGGGAAGGGAGAGACCCTCCCCCGCCGCTGTGGCGCTGCCTCCTCACCTCGGCCGAGCCCCGGCTCGCCGCCCCCCTGCTCTCTGCCACTTCCTTTGTTCTGGCGCTCACGCCTCACCCGACGCCCGCTGCTCGCCACATCTCACCCTCCCCCGGGCCGTCAGCATTCGCACCTCACTGCCTGTCGCCCCTCCCTTTCCCTTATAAGGCCGCCCGCCGCCCTCTTCTGGCATTCACCTTCCTGCCGTCTTCCGCTGTTCTTCAATTTCCTTTTGGCTTACACCTCGGACCGCTGACCTACCCAGCATCGACAATGCCTCAAGGAAAGGGACGAGGACGAAAAGGATCCCGGGCCGCCCCACGGACCCCCGGGCCATCCACCACGCCCGGGAGGGACGAATCGCCCGCCTCCGTCTCGGTCTCCCCGCCGGCGCCCTCGGACCGTTCCTCGGGCACCGAGATCTCCTCGGTCTTGGAGGCCATCCAGCGGTTGCAGCTTGAGCACCGCCAGGCCAACGAGGAGCATCGGCAGGCCAACGCCGAGCACCGCCAGGCCACGGCCGACCTACACGCCCGGATCGACAACATCAACGCCAACGGGGCCCGGCCCGAGGCGCCCCCGCCTGCCGCCCCAGCGCCTCGGGCGCTCGCCACCGCCGCGGCCCGTCCGCCGCCGCCGCCGCAGGCGGCCCTCCCCGGAGCAACGCACCCGGAGTACGGGAGGTACCGCCACCTCCACCCCCAAGTACAGCCCGTCACGTCGCCGGCCTACCCCGAGGAGGAGACCCGGCACAACCCCGCGTCCACGGCCGACGCCGTCAGGGAGATCCTGGCATCCGCCGAGGCGCGACACTCAACAAAACGCCAAGGTATTCCCACAAATTACATCTTTCCTTCTGATCTGGTGAGGCGGGGTGCCGAGAAGAAGCCGGTCAAACGGGGGGAGGCGACCAAGGACGAGTACGCCCTCGCCCTCCTGACCCTCATCGACCACCCGGACTTCCCCGCCCACTCCGCCCCAGGACTCCACCACCACATCCTTGCCATATGTCGGGACAACCTAGTCTATCCCTGGACGACCGTCCGCCACTACTCGGAGGCAGTCTTTACCGCGATCGCGGACGGTACCCTCCCCCACGGTTGGCACGACCCTGTGGCAATAAACCTACTGAGACTGGAGTCCCTCGCCATGCCCCCCCAGTCCACCTCAGCCCAACCCCGCTCCGCCGACCCTGCAAGGCCCCGCCCCCAGTCCCGAGCCCACACAGACACACGCGTGACGTACAGTAAAGAGACCCACGGCCCGCTTTGTTACGCATGGAACCGGGACCCCAACTCCTGTACCCACGCAGGCCCGGGGGAGGTTCACGGCCAGGGGGCCTCCAAACTCCTCCACGCATGCGCATACTGCGCCAATGTGCGGAAAGTCCTCACTAGGCACAGCGAGGACGCCTGCTTAGCAAAGCGCGCCCGGTCTGCGGCTCCCGCCTCGCCGGATTTTTAGGCAGCCGGCACCTCCAGCCCGGCGCGGAGGCCCCAGACCGGCCAACCCACCCCACAAAAACCGCCCACCACACTGCCACCAGCCCTCCGGACACAACCACCCGCCCGACCGAGGCGCGGCCTGCCCGCCGCCGCCGTACCCTCCGGCAACCACTCTCGCCTCGGGCCCCAGCGCCCCGTCGGCAAGGCTACCACCGCCACCAGGCTCCAGTGCCCCCTCAGTAAGGCCCCTACCGCCGCCCGGCGCCAGCCGCCCACCATCATCGACCCAGACGATCACCTCGACCCCGGCGACACCGCCTTCCTCTGCCCCCCCGACCCGCCCCCTGACCCGCCCCCCGACCCCCCCCGACCGCCAGCGACTTCGCTGCCCCCCTCGCCCACCCCCGCCGCACCTCCTCCCCCCAACCCCCCCTTCCCCTCCAACCCACCCTCCCCCGCCCCTCCCTCGACGAACCCACCGTCGATGTCATCGACCCCGATCTCCAGGCCACCCTCCCCGCCGCCCCCTCTTGCGGCCCCACCCCCCACCACTACCGCCCCACCATCCTCGCCTCCTGGCCCCACCCCTCCGGCGAGGCGTGGAACCGCTACCCTACCTTCCTCCACACCTACACCGCCCTCCGGGAAGCGGGCCTACCTAATTTTTTGGCCGCCCGCATCCCCCTCCCCTCAGGCCTCCACATCCCCGCATGGCGCTCCCGCCTCCAGGACTACCCTGACAAGGCCGTCCTCGACCTCCTCGAATTCGGCGTCCCCGCCAATTACTCCGCTCCGACCCTCCCCCGGCCCTCATTCTCCAACCACCGTGAGCCCCCCGACTTCCTCCCTCACATCCAGGCCTTTGTCGAGACGGAGCTCGCCCTCGGCGCCCTCATTGGCCCCTTCCACGTCCCCCCTTTCTCCCCCTGGACCCAGGTCTCCCCGATGATGACCCGCCCCAAGTCCGACTCCAGCAAGAGGCGGGTCATCGTCGACCTGTCTTATCCCCGAGGTGCCAGTGTGAACTCGGGCATCCCCCGGCGCGAGTACCTCGGGGAGCCCCACGCCTACACCCTCCCCTCCGTCGCCGACGTCGGCCGCCGCCTCGTCTCCGAGGGCGCTGGGGCCTACGTCTGGTCGGCGGACATATCCCGGGCCTACCGTCAGCTTCGCGCCGACCCCCTCTCCTGCCCTCTCTTGGGGATATGCCTTAACGGGGGGACCTACATTGACCTCGCCCTCCCATTCGGCTGCCGCTCCTCGGGCGCGGCCTGCGTCCGCGTCACCTCGGCAGTGGCCTGGATCCTCCGGCGCGAGGGTTTCCATACCCTCGTCTACGTCGACGACTTTATCGGCTGTGAGGGCTCCTACCTAAAGGCCCGCAAGGCTTTCGATGCCTTCCTCGCCCTCACCACGGCCCTCGGCCTCGACGTAGCGCCCGGAAAATGTCACCCGCCCGCTGTCCGCCTCATCTGGTTAGGCTTCGCCCTCGACAGCGAGGCCATGACTATCCGGGTGGCCCCCGAGAAGATCCAGGCCCTCGTCGAGGACTGCGACGCCCGAGTCGCCCGCCCCACCCTCGGGAAGCAGGAATTGCAAAGTCTCCTCGGCCGCCTCAACCACGTGAGCAGCTGCGTGCTCCCCGGCCGCAAATTCATGGCCCGGCTACTGGGGGCGCTCCAAGGCTGCTCCGGGGCCTCCGCCATCACCCTCAGCGACGACGCCCTCCGGGACTTGAGGTGGTTCGCCGCATACGGGCGCATCTCCAACGGCCTCCACCTCCTCCGCCCCCCCGAGGGTCGTCGCTGGGTGATAGAGTGCGACTCCTGCCTCACCGGGGGTGGGGCCTTCTCCTCCACCCACTACTACGCCCGAGGGTATTCCGAGGCGTTCCGGGCGCGGTTCCCGGCGATCCACGAGCTCGAGGCGGTCAACCTCGTCGTCGCCCTCCGCGCCCTCCTCCCGGACGACATCGCGGGGGCGACGGTGACGGTCAACACCGATAACATGGCATCCGCCCTCGCGCTCGAGTCGGGACGCGCCCGAGACGCTACCCTCGGGACCTGTGCCCGGGAGCTCTGGCTCATGGCGGCCACGGGCTCCTTCAACCTACACATCGTCCACAAGCCCGGGGCGGACCTCCTCCTCGCGGACGCCCTCAGCCGCGCCCACCTCCCGGGACCCTGGGACGCTATGGCTCGCGCCGAGGTGGCCCGCCTCGGCCTCCTCCCTGCCGACACTATCCATGACGCTTTTCCCTTTTTTCCCGGTCTGTAGGTTTTCCCGAGGAAGAAGTGACCGCCGTCGCCCGCTTCCGCGCGGCCTCCCTCGCCCCGGCGACATGGAGGAACCGCCATCGCCAGGCCGAGGAGTACGTTACCTACGCCGTGGCCCGAGGCGTGGATCCCCTCGCGCCCTCCCCCTTTGAAGTAGCCGCCTTCACCGCCGCACTCTACCTCCGCGGACTGTCACCTGCCTCCATTAAGAACGCCGTCTCGGGAGCCCGCTCCTGGGTCGAGAGCGCCGGGGGCTTCACCTCGGGCTTCGACGCCCGCCTCCCCAAGGAGGTCTGCCGAGGCGGGGAACGATCCGCCGCCCACGTCCCCCGGCAGGCGCCGCCACTGACGCCGCGACATCTCGCCCTCGCCATCAGCCACCTCGCCCGAGCGGGCCCCGCCTCCCTCGTTCCTCGGGCCGCCCTCCTCCTCGGGTACTTCGGGATGCTGCGGCAGTCCAATCTGCTCGCCCCGACCGAGCCCCGAGGGGTGGGGCGGCCCCCACACGCTCACCCGTCACGACGTCCGCCCCGCGCCCGGCGGGCTGCGCCTCAGGATCCGCAGCTCCAAGACCATCTCAAGCCCCTCGGGCGCGGTTGCCCTCTTCGTCCCGGCCATCCCGGGCTCCGCCCTCTGCCCCGTGGCGGCCTGGTTCGGAGCCGTCGCCCTCTGCCCCGCTGCACCGGACGCCCCAGCCTTCATCCTGCCCTCCGGCCGCCCCCTCGACCCGCGCTCCCTGACCGCGCTGCTCCGAGGGGCCCTCGCCGCCCAGGGGGTGCCGGCGCCCGAGGCGTTCACCTTGCATAGCCTCCGCCGAGGCGCCGCCCAGGCCTGCCAGCGCGCCGGAGTCCCCATCACTGACATCATGGAGCAGGGCACCTGGACCTCTGCGGCCGTGCACGCTTACGTGCCCCGCCTTGCGCCCTCGGGCGCCCCTCGAGCCCTCTCCGCCGTTTTGGTGGAGGGCTCCTCCGCACCCCCTCACGCCACTGACAATTGACTAAACCGGTCTCCTTGCTCCCTATGAGCCTATATTTCTCTCCTTACAATGACTTTGCATTTCCACTGATTGTACATTTTCTACCTTGCTACCATTGCATTATATCACTTGTATGTACCTAAACCTGTTTTTGCTAATTGTATGTACCTAACATGTTTCCGCTGAGGCGTGTAAATAAACGCGCCTTTTCTTCCACCCCCGCCTTCTTTTCTTCCTTTCTCGCGGCTGACGGCCTCGGGGTACAAGCTTTAGTTTGATGCGAGGGAAGGGAGAGACCACTCCCCCGCCGTCAATGTGGCGCTGCTACCTCACCCTCGGTCCGATATTAGCCCCGGCTGCGCCGCCCCCTTGCTCACTGCCACGTTCACTTTGTTCTGGCGCTCACGCCTCACCCGAAGCCCGCTGCTCGCCACATCTCACCCTCCCCCGGGCCGTCAGCATTCGCACCTCACCGCCTGTCGCCCCTCCCTTTCCCTTATAAGGCCGCCCGCCGCCCTCCTCTGGCATTCACCTTCCTGCCGTCTTCCGCTGTTCTTCAATTTCCTCCGCCCACCCACCCAACTTTTCTCCCACCTACTCACTCCCGAGGGTGGAGGGCTCTTCCGCACCCCCTCACGCCACTGACAATTGACTAAACCGGACTCCTTGCTCCCTATGAGCCTATATTTCTCTCCTTACAATGACCTTGCATATCCACTGTTTGTACATTTTTACCTTGCTACCATTGCATATCACTTATGTACCTAAACCTGTTTTTGCTCATTGTATGTACCTAACATTTCCGCTGAGGCGTGTAAATAAACGCGCCTTTCTTCCACCCCCGCCTTCCTTTCTTCCTTCTCGCGCATCACATTCTTTCTTTCTTTCTACTTTCTGTCTTTCTGTCTTTCTGCCTTTCTTTCTTTCTCTCCCTCTCTCTCTCTCTCTCTCTCTCTCTCTCTCCTGAAATCTGTTGGCATTCTAAGGGTTACCTCAGCTGAATACATGTCTACTGTCTTCTACTCTAGCTGGTCTTTCTTTTCTTTCTTTTGTTCTTTCTTTCTTTTTTCTTTTTTTCTTTTTTTCCTCCTTCCTTTCATTCTTTCCTTCTTTCCGTTTCCCTTCTTTTTCGCTTCTTTCTTTCTTTCTTTCTTTCTTTCTTTCTATGTTTCTATGTTTCTATGTTTCTATGTTTCTTTCTTTCTTCCTTCCTTCCTTCCTTTCTTTCTTTCTTTGTATCTTTCTTTCTTTCTTTCTTTGTGTCTTTCTTTCTTTGTGTCTTTCAATCTATCGCGCCCTCTCTCATTCCCACTCTCCTTCCAACACTAACGATATAACCAAAGCCTGTTACTACTGTTAGAAGCATATATATACGGACCCTCCAGACGCGTTGCGCCCCCTACCGCCAGGGAACAGCAGCGCAAGTCAGGCCTGGAAGTGGCGACACCTGGTGGTTTTGGGAGGAACTAGACGCGCGCCGATATTCACTGCTCGAGAAAGGTTGGTGGCATTCTCTGGCGTTCTCTGACGCCTGGCTACCCGTCTAGTTATATGGTACATATACTATTAACTTTTCTGTCTATGCATCAGTTTCATGTTTGCATTTGTTATAACAAAGTGCTTAGATGTGAATAATGCAACGTTCTTCATGTTTTTCTTCTAATATATTAAATATACTTAAATATTAACTTACAGATCCTCTTCTAGCTGATCTATTATCTACACCTTCTATACCGTATTGTTGGACTATTGGGCCTCTAATGTCACCTCGTTATGGCAAAAAAGAACTTCTTTTGTGTGCACAAATGGAGGTCGATGGTGCCCTGAAGTCAAATAATTGTGGGTGTCCTCTCCAATGTCTATCCAGACTTCTCTCAAACGCTTCTATACCTTTTCATGCACTGGATAAGACAAACATAATAACATACAAGCAATACAATTTAGGTTTAATGCAGATAAGACAAATATAATAACATACAAGCAATACAATTTAGGCTTAATGAAGATAAGACAAATATAATAACATACAAGCAAGACGATTTAGGCTTAATGAAGATAAGACAAATATAATTACATACATGCAAGACGATTTAGGCTTAATGAAGATAAGACAAATTTAATAACATACATGCAAGATGATTTAAGCTTAATGAAGATAAGACAAATATAATAACATACAGGCAAGACGATTTAGGCTTAATGGAGATAAGACAAATATAATAACATACAGGCAAGACGATTTAGACTTAATGAAGATGGTAGTATGTCTTCAGGTTAAAACTAAAATTCTATTCTTAGAGTAATGGTCCCAACTGCTTACATACGTCATACTCTCGGTTGCTTGGTGACGTGATGCCATTTCTAGGTCATATGCTTACTAGTTACCTTGCAGGTTGCTAGGTCACATACCACGTCCACCATTATATCGGCCATGTAAGGAGCAGAGGCTAGAAACAGTAAGGGCGAAGTCAGTTTATTCAAGCTCCAACAGCAATGCATGGTGGCAGCCGACAATCATCGCATAACCTCATAATAACAGTAAGTCGAGCCACCGCTCAATAATCAATCACAATCAATGTAAGTGGGTCTACTAACCCTAAACCGACATCTGGCTGGCCACTGCCTACCGTAAAATAATAAAATAAAAAAAAACAAAAAAACGCGCAGTAGTTGTTCGGGTGAAGCCGGGGGAGCGAGTGGCAGCTCAGCAGGCAGCGGCAGGCCAGCCGCATGCAGCGCCAATAGTCCCCTGGTGCCAGAACCGGGAACTACCTAGTTCTAGTGAGTAGCATAGCCGGAGTCTGCTTTGGCTTACAGCCGTATACAGGCTTGTATATGAGTTGTAAGGAGCAGAGGCTAGAAACAGTAAGGGCGAAGTCAGTTTATTCAAGCTCCAACAGCAATGCATGGTGGCAGCCGACAATCATCGCATAACCTCATAATAACAGTAAGTCGAGCCACCGCTCAATAATCAATCACAATCAATGTAAGTGGGTCTACTAACCCTAAACCGACATCTGGCTGGCCACTGCCACGGGCGCACGCCCAACCAGCCCAAGAAGGAGAGAAGGAAGAGAAAAAAAAAAAACAGTGCGTAAGACGACTAGACGTCTAGCAATGCACAGCCATCAATTGCATTAGCTGCACGCATGTCATTCAAAATGCGGTCTGCTAAAGGCAGGGCAATATATTTATACACGCATTCTGATCGCCAATCTCCACGAGCCTTAAGCTCCTCTATGGACGCACCCTGCATGCGCAAAAAGGTGCACCCACCCCTCCTCAACGAGTGACATGAATAATCATGGGGATCCAGTCCCGAAACTGCACATATAAATTTAATAGTAGCTTGCAGAATTGAGTAAGTCAACGGCATGTACCCTCCGGCAGGAGAAGGCACCTGAAACGCCGGTGCGTTAGCGGACATCGGGGTCTGAGCAAAATGCAATCTTGTCCAATGTACTGCACATAATTCCGTATTATTCATTACCGCTATAGGAATTAACAATTTTCTCTGAGCAAATTGTATAGTCTTTGACTTCCTCAATGAAACTAACATCCCCCTAGAAAAGAACTGGAAGTCTGAGCGTAGCAGGACTGAATCTGATTGCGTTAGCTGACATTTCCGAAGTAAACCCCGGAAACCAGTTAAAATCGCAGCTCTAGTGGCCACATGCCCTACTGACTGAGACAGAAAACTAAACATAACTAACAGGTTCCTAGGTAATAACGGTTTTGCCGTGTGCACTTGACATCCCAATAGACGTTTAACACCTCCAAGAGTAGTTTTAATTACATGATTCTTATAGTCTATCGGATTGGCATTTTCCGAACGCAAGAAAAAATTCAAAGCAGATAAATAGTTAGTAATCGAACTATAGGTCAAAGAATGAGATAGCCAAGCTATATATAACGCTACTTGGTTTGCCGGGCACGGCACTGGCGCCAGCAGCCCTTCATACTCCTCAATAAATTAAAAATATTTTTTCATTTGCACCGAGCGCGTTAGCAGACTATTCGGCGCGTAGTAATGCGCGGCGATCGATTCGACCTCCCTCTGCAAGGCCCGCAAATCTACAATTAAGCGTTAACATACAGGTTAAATATGAAACAAATGCGAGCAGCACAAGCCTTCAATCCTATCTACATCACGGACTCTCTCAATTTGACGCGGAGTATCCCACCTGCTCAAACTATCACAAATAACATTATCCTGCGTGCTTACATGCGCAGTAGTTGTTCGGGTGGAGCCGGGGGAGCGAGTGGCAGCTCAGCAGGCAGCGGCAGGCCAGCCGCATGCAGCGCCAATAGTCCCCTGGTGCCAGAACCGGGAACTACCTAGTTCTAGTGAGTAGCATAGCCGGAGTCTGCTTTGGCTTACAGCCGTATACAGGCTTGTATACGAGTTATTCTATACACCTTGATATTTTAAATATTCTTTAAAATACAAACAAGCATAAAATTGTCCAAATAACTGGACCACTTTCGACGAGAAGACCAATGCCATGGCACTGAGGAAGGAGATTCACATGAATAAAACCCAATTAGCTACAGAAAATAGAAAGATGTCACATATGGTCTCCCCACCCTCCCTTTATTCATATTTTATTGTCTGTAGTTCACTGGTAATAAATCCTATGCGGCCTTATCTTTGTGATCTTGGAGAAAGTCATCACTCAAGTGTAAATATATATATATATGGTGTATGATGTATTATGTAAGTATAAATGGGTGGAAGGTAAATCTATTATCTACGCCTTTCCTCCAACTTAGGAAACTGTACCAGTGGCGCCACCATCCACCCACAACCGCGCTGGACCCATTTTTACACATACATGTACATAGTTCTATATATGTATGTGTGCACACATGTACACAAAGGAAAGTTTGTTTTATTTAATGATGCCTCTAGAGCACATTGAGTCTTATCATCGGCTATTAGGCGTCAAACATTTGGTCATTCTGACATATTTTTTTTGAGGAAACCTGCTGTCGCCACATAGGCTCATCATCGTCATGCTGTCGGTCACGATGCGACAAAGACTGCTTTCATTACTTGACTGCCGCTCTCCATTTAGCTCTCTGCTGTGCGATTGATGTCCATGAGTCGGTCTTAATGTCTCTCAGCTTCAGGTTTCTCTTGATGGTATCCTTGAACTGGAGATGAGGGCGCCCTCTCTTTCTGTAACCAGAAGACAGTTGAGAGTAGAGGATCTGCTTTGGTAGCCTGTCTGATGACATCCCCATGAGGTGTCCAGTCCACCGGAAATTCTTTTTGATCAGTTTGTTTGTTGTTGTTTTACGTCCTAGCAACATCTAAGGTCATATCAGGACGGGTACCGACTTGTGACAGTGCGCACTCATGGCAACTTTATAGTGCTGTCCCACTGGGAAACCAGGCCGCCAGCACCATGACCTGGTATCCCACTCAGTACATTATCCTGACACTGAGCACACCAGTCCTTGCTATCCTAATAATGCCGAGCGCCTGGCTAGGAAGCGACAAGTATCAATTTTAAAGTCATTGGTTTGACTCGACCGGGACTCGAACCCACGACCCCACGATCTACCAGCACGGGAGACGGACGCTCCAACCCACTCGGCCACCCCGTCTGGTCTTTTTGATCAGAAGATCTTTCATAGAGGGCAGCCCTGTCTGTTCGATTATTTCCTTATTTGTCACTTTGTCCTTCCAGGTTAGCCTAATGATCGAACGCAGATGCCGCATCATGAAGGCATGCAGCTTTTTCACCTGTCATCTGTACACTGTCCAGGCCTCAGCTCCGTATAGTAGGGTGGATAGAATGATTGCATGGTAGATCTTGCCTTTGACCCGTATGGACACATGGTGGTTGTTCCAGAGTCTCTGGCGTAGTCAGCCGAAACATGCGCTAGCCTTGGCCATCCTCCTCTGTATTTCAGCATCAATGCGTCCATCACTTGATATAGTGTTTCCGAGGTAGGTGAATTCTGGAACAGAGTTCAGCTTGTTACTGTCAACCATGACATCCTACTCTTGGGTTCTTGTAGAGTTGGGTTGGTACAGCACCTCCGTCTTCTTGATGTTAATCTTCAGGCCAAACTTCTTTGATGCATCGGAGAAAGCGTCCACTATTTTCTGGATCTCATCAGCAGAGTGGGCAACCAGTGCACTGTCATCTGCGAATAGCAGCTCTCTCACCAGTATCCAAGTAGTCTTGGTCTTCACTCTGGAGTGTGCGACGTTGACTAGGTCAGCGCTCTGTCTGGACTGTATATAGATGCCATCGCCCATGCCTCGGAAAGCCTCATCGAGCATTGCTGATAGGAAGATGGAGAAGAGCGTGGGGGCCATTGGTAAACCCAAACGATTCCGAGACTTCCCCTCCAACACTACCATTCGCCATCATTCCCATATGTAGAGCCTCGTTCATAGTTGTGAACTTCTCTGGGCATCCATACTTCCTCAGTAGCTGCCATAGCCCGGTCTTATGGAGTATAATAATCGGTGGTATCAACAATATCAGGAATCTCAATCAATATCAATAATTAGAACAATTCTCTTCCGTATTTATATACTAGCATAATATGTTATACATATCCATATGTAATTACATATCATATATAAGATTTTTACATGAATATAAATTAAATTTAAACTAACTAAAGATCCACCAACATTTCTATTCACACTGCATATGATTCACTGATTGTGGCTGGTGGCGCCCCGAGCGGGTCCCCACCACACTAACCGCGTCCGGCCTCCTGCCCCACATGTATGGGTTCTTGATCTATTGAACTGACACGTGATTGCGCCTAATATGGTGATGAGGACAGTATTGATGACGCTGCTGATAACGCTCTAAGTCTGCACTATTTATAGTCACACTAGCTTCAACACGTGCTGTGCACTGGTCAAAGCTAGGCTTCGCGTCAATCCCTGGACCAATCTTGTGTTTAAAGTTGCATAGTCCGATGGTCTTGAATTTCTGTATTTTTTTCTGAGATAAATATATTAGATCGATCACTAGTATCTACTTTACATTACTTCAAAGTTACTATTATTTTAAATGGTAAACTTTTGAGATATTTTGAGTGCAAACATGGAAAATTAGTTTTGGCAAACTTTCCAAAACTCTGACCCCATAGACTTCTGCAGTAACAGGTTTTGTTAAATTGACTCAGTATTGCCTTCTACGCAGAAACAAATGCTTTTTAAGTGCATCAGTATCTAAGTTAGATATGTAAAATCAAATCTAGAACATTGGTTTGTTTTGAAAATTTGATATTTCATCGGACTATGCAGCTTTAACCATCATTATATATATTGATGGTCTCTGATTATATTCAGAGACCATGTGTATATCTACGTTCTCTGCTATATTCCCGGGGGGGGGGGGGGGGGGGGGAGGGGGGGGGGGGGGTGGGGGGATGGGGGGGGGGGGGGGGGGGGGGGGGGCGGGGGGGGGTGGGGGGGGGGGGGGGGGGGGGGGGGGGGGGGGGGGGGGGGGGGGGGTCCAGACTTGTGCAATGTGCTGTTTCAATATAGTGCTGCCATCTGGTGGAAACCATCTGTACCATTAAGCAGTAAACCATATCGCTGGTACCATCTAATGGCGGAGTTAACAACATTCACGGTTATGTGACTCAAATTGGATGCCACTTCAGTGGTGAAGTGATCAAAGTTAGTAAAAACATTCAAAATTAATATGAAAGGTGTAGAGTAGGCACACAGATACATGCTATTACCAACCCATACATAGCGAAGCATCAGTGGAGTATGATGATGCGAATTGGCAGCGCCGATTAACAGAGGAGTAGTGATCAGAATGGCCTTAAGACTTACCCACCATTTGGTATTATAAATATATAGATTGTACCTCGCTATGTGTGTAATGTATAAGTAGCAGAGCACACTGCGTATGTCTAACACTAACCTCAAAATACGCCTCTTCTGGTATAGATATCTATTCTGCTATAATTCACCAAGGCGGAGACGAGGTTGGTACATAATGGTTTATCGAATTAATCAGTCTGAAGGGGTCATGATTGTATGTTGGTGTACTCATTACCAGAATCGCTTGTCAATTGCTCATCTTTACTCATACTGCTCAATGGACCACCAGGCTGGACTTGAACCCTCAACCCCACCAAAGAGTCTTTTGCTTGCGGTGTGGGTAGGTGGGTGGGTGAAGAAAGGTGGGTGGTGTTTTGATGACGGCGGCTGCGACAGTTGTGAGTTTGAAGTTGGTGGGCAGTGGTCACGTGACCGAGTGGCTGGAAAGCGTAACGGCTCCTCCTGGAAGAGAACCAGCGAAATCAGAGTGCTCGAGATCCGGTAGCGCTTCAATGATTTGTCATTATCATAGTCAAGTACTTCCTACTTCTACAACCCCCCCCCCCCCCACACACTCAGAAGTCTACCCTTCAGCCACAAAACGGACCGATTTATCGGTGCCGTTTATAATGCTGCAGTTCTGCAGCCTGTAACCGACAGGTTACGAACCCCCATCAAATCAAGTCAAGTCAACGTTCAATTGGCACGCTTAGGTCCCCAAGTTCCTCCAGGCGGCACCACCGCAGCCCGTCCACCGCTGTGTGGGTTAGTTCATGGTGGATGACGGTAGGGGCGCCACTCGTACTGTCCTTACCTGGGCCGCATTCAGGGTACGCCTCGGAGATGTCTCAGCTATGCCTCCCATTTCAGACAGGAGACAAAAAGCGCCTCAAAAATGGCCACCATATTCTGGTTTCAGCCAATCAGAGCGCTTCTTTTACATTGCAAAATGGCTGCCACCTAAGGGGGCGGCCATTTTCGAGGTGACAGACTGCTTTTACCGTTCAGACTAGCGTGACGTCAGGGATTTCCCAGAGACGTCTCACTGGCGTACCCTGTACGCGGCCCTGGTCCACCCCTGTCACCGCCCAGGAATTACCCATGTTACAAATAACATGTACAATCATGATATCAATGGATCACATGGAACAAGACAAGCAGACTTATTTTATAAAGCGGCTATGAAGTCGAAGTTGATTGAAAAACTCCCATTGTAAGCACATTCCACAATATGGAAAACATGGTTGATTCATTATGTTATTTTCGCTATTGTACTTGAGTACCGGGATCTACCTTGATTATTGATGCTCATTTGATTGATAATTTCACTGATTTATTGAGATGACTATTTGGGTGATATGCCTGTTTTGATTAACTTGCCCTTCATTTTTGTTTGTTTTTGATGGGATGTTTATGCTGTCCATAGAATATAAGCTTGGATGATCGAGCTTGTTTTCAATGCTAGGCAGTTATCGGTCTGTGTTTCTTTAGATTATGGTTTGTGGTTAGTGATCTATGTTAGTTTTTTTGGATTTTCTTGGTAAGAGTCTTCCTCTTCTTATTTTTTCCTACACTTAATTCTAGACTAGCCTACTCTATTTACATATTATAGGCTTGTATGTAATATGTACTTGGTTTATGTTTGGATTTGATGTTATCTGGCTGTTTTCTGGCAGGGGGTTACCTCTCATGGGCTGTCCAGCTGGTGGGCTGTGATATATCACATGCCCCCTTGTGGAACAGCTTAGAGAGGGTTTCCTGGTTTTATTTTGCACAGATATTTTTTGTATGTTTTTAGGTCAGGAATTTGTCTTCCTTTACCGTTTGTGCGTTCCATACTTTGGCAGCCATTTCCAGTGGGCTTCTTTCGTGAGCTTTGATTTGGCTTCTGGTCTGCCTTAGTAGTGGTGCATTGTTTGCTCTGGTGTTCCTTAGTGGTTGGATTAGATGTTTATTGTCTCAACTTTATCCATACGCTAGGGTTTTTAGATGGATTATTCTTCTGTTTCTAATAACATTACTTTAGTTCTTTTGTGTATGTCATAGGTGGGGTGCAGTTGTATGTGCCTGTGGAATACTTTTTCAATTAACTTGCCTGGTGCTTGCAAAATTGATATTGGTCTATAGTTCCCCATGTTCCCCTTATCACCACTTTTGTAGATGGAGGTGATGGTTGCCATTTTCCAGGCTGTGATAAAGTGCCCCTTTTCAAAGGAGATGTTGAACAGGTCCACCATGGTATATGGGATGGCTTGAAATGCCTCCTTCAGTATTTTTGTGGGGATCCCATCTATTTCACTTGGTTTTCTTGTGTCTATGTCGTTTATTAATTTTGTTATCTCTTTTAAGTCGGGTTTACAGGTGGTGATTTCATCTTGGATATTGTCTGATTTGTTTTCCCAGTTTCTTGTGAATTTGTGTGATAATTCTTTCCCTACCATGGTGAAGTGTGTGTTAAGTTTATTTGCTGCATCACTATTCGTATCTGACACCATATAGTGTTCTTGTAATGACTGATCCGTACACGTTGGAATCTGGATCATACTGATTTATTTCGGGTCCACCCTCGGTGGCCTCATTACCCCTGACCACGCCCCCTCCCACATATCTCTTGAAGATTTATACTGCCTATCATGGATAAGCCTGAATAGGCTTGTTTTCACCATTAGACAGTTTGTCGATAGAAAGCCCGAGCGTACACTTTTACCGACCCAAGGGATTTTTAACCTCCCACACCACATATACATGCTATGAGAGCAACCGGCCTTTGATGATGCTGTAAGTTATACACAGCGGTGGAAATCCAAATTGGCAGAGGTGGGGGCACGGGGAATTGAACCGCCGACCCTCAGATTAGGAGTCTGACCTAGAAAAATGTCAGACACTCTAACCACTCCGCCACAGAGAACACCACGATGTTATTTTCGCTATTGTACTTGAGTACCGGGATCTACCTTGATTATTGATGCTCATTTGATTGACAATTTCACTGATTTATTGAGATGACTGTTTGGGTGATATCCCTGTTTTGATTAACTTTCCCTTCATAAAAAAATAGTGTAGATATTTTGTTCATGGTTAGCTTATCTGCTCACATAACTTCATGGTTGTGTCATACTTTGGTGGCTGCGGTTCTGCTCAAACTTATGAATGGTGGCGTTCTCTGTGGCGGAGTGGTTAGAGTGTCTGACTTTTTTCTAGGTCAGACTCCTAATCTGAGGGTCGGTGGTTCGATTCCCTGTGCCCCCAGCTCTGCCAATTTGGATTTCCACTGCTGTGTATAACTTACAGCGTCATCAAAGGTCGGTTGCTCTCATACCATGTCTATGTGGTGTGGGAGGTTAAAAATCCCTTGGGTCGGTAAAAGTGTAGGCTCGGGCTTTCTATCGACCAGCAGTGGAATGAGGAAGACCAGTCGTCTATGACTGAAATTTCCCCCTGCTTAAACAACTAATGAGAACAACAAAAAAAACACAAAATTGTAACGAGAAATGCTGACGGCGTGATTGCCATGGTAATAACGTTGTTTAATTCCCATTCCCTTGCTCCTTCGTCCTCCCTGCCAAGGGCCAAGTAAGAGTACAACCATGGGTATTTATATATCTACGTATTCAAAAATCTACATACACGGGCGGGGCGGGACAGGGGGGTCAGAGGGGTCAGGGGGATCTGTGCATGCGTGTGTAGAGGATGGTCTGATGTGTGTACTGACATGTGTGTGGGTATGTGTGGGTTGGTTGGTTGTTGGAGTTTTACGTCCTGGCAACATCTAGGGTCATATCAGGACGGGTACCGACTTGTGACAGCGCGCGCTCATCACAACTTCATAGTGCTGCCCCACTGAGAATTCAGGCCACCAGCAACATGACACAATACCCCACTCAGTCACATTATCCTGATGCTGAGCTAACCAGTCCTTGCTCTATCCTATTAGTGCCGAGCGCCAGGCTAGGAAGCGACAAGTATAAATTTTAAAGTGATTGGTTTGACTCGACGGGGAACCAAACTCCCAATCTCCCACACGAGAGGCCCGCGGTTCGGCCACCTCGCCCGGTGTGCTGCCTTATGTGAGAGTGATGTGGGGATGTGTGTACTGATATGTGTGTGTGGGTATGTGTGTGTGTGGGGGGGGGGGGGTGAATACGAGAGTGTACGCATTCATCAGTCAGAGTTAACATGTTTCATGCACTAGTTAGTAGTCACGAATCCGTCAGTCACATTGTCCTTTCCACATTCCTCAATGCCTGACTGAACACGACCGACACGCCATGGTCGAATCGGTAGAGCGCAGGATTCCCGTGCGGTAGGTCGGGAGTTCGAAACCCGGTCGAGTCAATCCAATGACTTACAATATTGACATTTGTCGCTACCTAGCTTGGCGCTTGATACTACTAGGATAGGGCAAGGACTGGTTTGCTCAGTGTCAGGATAATGTGACTGAGTGGGATATCAGGTTCAAGGTCCTCATGGCCTGGTCTCCCAGTGGGGCATTGCTATAAAGTTGCATGAGTGTGTACTGCCATAAGCCGGTACCCGTCCTGATGGTTGGTTGTTGGAGTTTTACATCCGGGAAACATCTAAGGTCATATCAGGACAGGTATCGACTTGTGATAGTGCACACTCTTGGTGACTTTATAGTACTGCACCACTGGGAGACCAGCCCACCAGCACCATGATCTAATATCCTACTCAGTCAAATTATCCTGACACTGAGCCAATCAGTCCTTGCCTATTCTAATAATGCCAAGCGCCTGGCTAGGAAGCGACAAACTTGTATCAATTTTGTAATCGAATTCTCAACCAAAACGGTACACTCAACCAAAACGGGACGCTCAACTCATTCGGCCATCCTGTCTGGTTACCCGTCCTGATAAGACCTTCGATGTTGCTCGGATGTAAAACCCCAACAAACAAACCGAAAGCCATAAACCATTTAAAAGACTTATAATTCCAGGGGGATGAGTGTAGTAGTCTGCACTGACCTCTCATGCGAGGAGCTACATATATAGGTAGGTGTGGATAACATATAATAATGTTATCTGTATATCATACATTATGTATTACTTTATTATTAATATTATATATTACATATATTGTATATAATATATAACATATATTATATATAACATATATTAAATATAACATATATTAAATATAACATATATAATATATAAATTATATTATAATATATATATTACATATTATATATTATATATATATTATATATATTATATATATTATATATATTATATATATTATATGTATTATATATATTATATATATTATATATATTATATATCTGATATATATTATTATATTATACATAATACATAATACATATTATATATATTATATATATATTATATATATTATATATTACATATTATAAATATCATACAGATTAAATTCTACATATTATACATGCTAATATTCTTATTCTTATTAAGGAGAACTTTTTAAACAGTGTAACACAATTGCTAGGATCATAAATACCCTGGCCAAACAAGAAATCCTAGGAAGAAAATATCCCTGGTGGAATATCGATGAAGCATTGCTACAACAGACTCCCGGAGCAAACAAACAACGCCACCTGGCGGGGCTTTGTGTAAGAATCACACACGCACACATCGGACAATGTGCAACTCCTAGCCTGATAATATGTCACTTCCGAGTTCCTTCCAGCACTGCACTGGTTTGACACGACCGGGAATTGAAGTCCCGATCTCCCGAACGGGAGGCCTGCGCTCTACCGATTCGGCCATCGCGCCCTGTCCACTCGAGGTTCAGTAATGGGCAGATGGGGGGGGGGGGCGGGAGAAATATTAATGTCTTTGATTATGGTTCGAACCCACGACCTTATAGACGGAAAGCCAAGAGGCGCTTTTACCAATTCGCCAATCCCGGCAGGTCTCAATTGAATAAAACAATATATTAGTGAATTGTTGCCACAACAGATCCACATTGGATGTGGTGGTGAATGGGTGTGGGGTGTGGGTGTGGGGTGGGGTGTGTGGGGTGGGGGTGGGAGGGGCTGAAAACGAACGTCACCTAGGGTAAGAAGCACGCACACGGACACATACGGACACACACAGACATATACGGACACACACATACACACAGACACGCACGGACACACAAGCACACACGGACACACACAGACACACATGAACACACATGCAAATACACATGGACACTCGGACACACACTGACAGACACACGTACACACATGGACACATAAATACACACACGTACACACACGGACACACACACATACACACGTACATGCACGGACTAACACGGACACACACGGACTAACACGGACACACAAACACACACACATACACACACAGTCACATACGGACACACACAGACTAACATGGATACACACACTCATATATGGACACATACGGACACACACAAACACACAGACACGCACGGACACACAAGCACCCGGACAGACACTGCCACATACATGCACACACACACACACACACCTACACACGGACACACACTGACACACACACAGACACACATGAACAAACACGCGGCACACACGCGGACACAAACGGACCAACACGGACACACACGGACACACACATGGACACAAGACTGTGTTATTCCACCAAGACCGCGCCAAGGATGGGTCCTCTACGAAGACAAGTCTTCAAACCAAAGATTGGGCCGGACTTAAGCTAGGATTCCTTACACGCGGTATGCGGCATGCGGCATGCGGCATGTGGCGTGCGGCGTGATTACGGAATGGGTTCTTTCACCCACACCCACACACACACCCACACACAGTGTCAGGTTTCCTCACCACTGCTCGCTATGGCAAACGCAGCAGCATTCGCATTTGCATGCCGCACCGATCGGTACATGGACCGATTCAGTATTCGCATACCGCATACCGCGTGTAAGGAATCAGCCCCATTGATTTAGATGCTTTTTGATTTTTTGCCGCATTCGCATTCGCATTCGCATACCGCATACCACGTGTAAAGCTAGGATTCCTTACACGCAGTAAGCGGCATGCGGCATGCGGTATGCGAATGGCATGATTCCTTACACGCGGTATGTGGCATGCGGCACACGACTGGCTTTATTTAATAAATAAAAATAAACAAGTATGGTATGGTATGGGGTGTTCGCAACCTTACGACGGTTACCGGTTGCAGAACTGCAACATTTATAGAGAGGCTCCGATAAATCGGCCCAGTCTTTGGTTAAGACATGTCTTCTGCAGGAAGTGGTCTTGTAGAGGAAGTGTTATGAAGGCTGGGACATCCTTCACGACGTAGTGACGACAGGGCGCTGGGTGGCAGCGGATCTCTCCGTGCCGTATGTATGTAGTAGAGCTGTATGGTGTGTGTAGTGTAGTGTAGCACTTGCATTCGGTCAGCAGGGGTTCGAGGAAGGCGGGCAAAGGTGGGAGCAGCGGTCGTTCCAGCAACAAGAACCAGACAGAGAAATCGTAATAGGTCAAGGGCCCCACCCAAGAACACAACAACCCTGGTTAGGGGAAGAAGTGAGCCTGGGAGAAATCGAATGGGCAGAATCTAGGAAAGAGAAATGAGGAGAGTTGAGTCAAAGGACCGTGCCTATCTGCCCTATGGTGACCATCCGGCGACCATAGACACGGACAGAGTAAGGGTAGAAAGTGAAAATGCCGGCAGGCACCCCCTCCTGGAACTCTTTTCAGACATATCAAGGAGGTGTCCGGCCGGCAGAGAGGTGATAGAGAGAGGTGTGGACGAGGTGCGGTCCGGATAGCAAGTGTGATAAACAAGTATGGTATGGTATGGGGTGTTCGTAACCTTACGACGGTTACCGGTTGCAGAACTGCAACATTTATAGAGAGGCTCCGATAAATCGGCCCAGTCTTTGGTTAAGACATGTCTTCTGCGGGTGAAGTGGTCTCAGAGGAAGTGTTGTGAGGGCTGGGACATCCTTCAAGACGTAGTGACGACCGGGCGCCGGGTGGCAGCGGATCTCTCCGTGCCGTCTGTTTGTAGTAGAGCTGTATGGTGTCTGTAGTGTAGCACTTGCATCCGGTCAGCAGGGGTTCGAGGAAGGCGGGCAAAGGTGGGAGCAGCGGTCGTTCCAGCAACAAGAACCAGACAGAGAAATGGTAAAAGGTCAAGAGCCCCACCCAAGAACACAACAACCCTGGTTAGGGAAAGAAGTGAGCCTGGGAGAAATCGAATGGGCAGATCTAGGAAAGAGAAATGAGGAGAGTTGAGTCAAAGGCCCGTGCCTATCTGCCCTATGGTGACCAACCGGCGAGCCATA
>CM059195.1:3120225-3184131 GCA_030323885.1 Branchipolynoe longqiensis | reverse complement strand
CGCTACGTGTTGAATTACATTCAGAGTGATCTTTCCAAGAGATGGTAATTGAATTATTTTAAGGAAACTAAGCAAAGAATTAATTTTTGTAAACACAATATTATGAATTTATTAAGGTGTGATTAAATGGTGGTAATCACTAGGATACTGAGGTTCCGTCTTTCAACATGGCGCGATATCCCCACTCAGTCACCTTATCCTGACACTGAGCCAACCCGCCTGTATCAATGGTAACAGGCATGTTGCATAATTCAATAAAAGCACAAGTCAATCGAGTCAATCCAATGGCTTATAACATTGATACTTATTGCTACCTAGCTTGGTGCTCAGCGTTATTAGGATAGGACAATGACTGGTTAGCACATTATCAGGATAATGTGATTGTGTGGGATATCCGGTCATGGTGTCGGCAGCCAGGTCTCCCAGTGGAGTAGCACTATTAAAGTCACCGTGAGTGTGCACTGTCACAAGTTGGTACCCGTCCTGATATTATGTTAGATGTTGCCAGGACTTCAAACTCCAAGAAACAAACATAATAATGTAAGCAAAAGTTATGTAATTTGCATAATGAAACTATGAATCCGGTTTCCCACAGGGGGTATCGGTGGTGGTGGTGGTGGGGGGGGAGGTAAAGGGTGGCGGTGGGGGGGGGGAGTTGGGGGGTGGGTGGGTGGCGCCCACCTCTGGCGTTGTTTCTGGGACTAGAGTTGACAGAAGGACAGGGACAGGGACATACTTGCACAGTGGTGGTGGTTTCGACAGCTACCCGGAACCAGCACAGACAGAAGGCGAGGGGACAGGGACAGGGACAGACTTGCACAGTGGTAGTGGTTTCGACAGCTGCCCGGAACCACCACAGACAGAAGGCGAGAGGACAGGGACAGGGACAGACTTGGGCAGTGGTGGTGGTTTCGACAGCGGCCTGACCATGGAGGACTGGCGGCCGGCGGCCTGGCTGTACTTGCTTCTGCTGGTGATGGTCCACGGTAAGTGTAGGCGCTGAACACCCTCAGTGTCACCTTCAATTCGCTAGGGTGGACTCTGGCTCTATGTTGTTTTGTACTTTGTGTTCCCCATTGAGAGTTTACATCATTCGACTGACTTGCATATATATATATAAATTCCTCCGAGCGAGTGGAGGCTAGGGGGGGGGGGGGAGGAGTGCAGGACACTACAGGCATTATTACACACGATAAGGGGGTTAGCACTATCCATATATATTTATATATATATATATATATATATATATATCAAAAGTACTCTGGTGTGACTGACACTGATCAACATCCGGTTGAGATGTGGGCCAAGATTGCACCACCAGCACAATATTGTGTCTTACGGAGTATAACAATAATCGTAATAATAAGTAATATCCCTTTCCGTATCGCATAATACGTTATTCATCACACATATATATATATATGTGCTCTATAATCTATTATGTGAATATAAACAAGGACCCTACCTCTCTTCAGTTTGCTCTATTATTATATACCCTTTATCTAGGCTCTACTGCATGCTGCATGTAGTTCCAGATTCGGCCACACCGGAGCCACTTGTATACCAACTGTGCCTGGTCATTATCGCCTCCAGACCCATTCGGACAGTCAATTTTTAACTATATTAACTATGCAAAAAATTGACCGTTAGAGTGGGTCTGGAAGCGATAACGACCAGACACAGCTGGCTTATTATAGGTGGTCAGAGCCCCTGACAGGTGGCGCCTGTGTGGCCAAACCTGGAACTAAGCAATGGCATACACGAGCTGTGGTTTGCAAATAACAATACAAATATAACTGAAGATGTTAGAGTCCTTGTTTATATTCCCATAATAGATTTTAGAGCACATATAAACATAGGTCCAGTCCAAATGAGGGAGAAAGAAACAGGTAGTGGGTTGAATAGTTTAATCTCTAGCAAGGGATTATAGGCCCTTGCCCCTAAACAATGAAAAAAAACCTCCGGTGCGACTGACACTGGTCTACATCCGGTGGAGGTGATGAGGCCATAGGTGGCAGCACATGTACAGTGTTGGGTCTTATGGAGTATAACGATAATAATAATTCCCTTAGGTATCTTTATACTTGCATAATGCATCATACATCACATATATAGGGATATATATACAAGTCTATATGTCCTTAGATGTTGCCAGGATGTAAAACTCCAACAATCAACATGTATATGTGTATGCATGTATGTACGTGTCTATGTCTATGTCTATGTGTATGTATGTATGTATGTACCTGTTCGAATCCCAGTCGAGTCAAACCAATGACTTGTAAAATTGATACTTGTCACTACCTAGCCTGGTGCTCGGCATTAATAGGATAGTGTAATATTATGCATATGAGCCTTATCAGCAGCTGGCTAAAAACGTTGTTTTATTTAACGACGCCTCTAGAGCACATATATTTTTATCATCGCCTATTGAACCTCAAACATATGGTTATTCTGACATATTTCTTTGGAGGAAACCCGCTGCCGCCACATAGGCTACTCTTTTACAGACAGGACAAGGACTGGTTTGCACAGTATTAGGATAATGCAACTCTGTAGGATAGTGGGTCATGGTGACAGCGGCCAGGTCTACCAGGGGGAACCTCCCCCCATATAAAGTTGCCATGAGTTCATACTGTCACAAGTCAGTACCCAACCTGATATGACCTTAGATGTTTCTAGGGTGTAGAGGAACAACAAATATATATGTACATTATGTATACATATGTGTATGCGTATATAAATATACATAGACACACATGCACAAAAACATCTCGTATATATATATATGCATATATATATATATATATATATATATATATATCTTTATGGACCGGACGCGATGGCCGAATCGGTGACAGTGACAGTGCGCACTCATGGTGACTTTATAGTGCTGCCCACTGGAAGAAGAGGTTGCTGGCACCATGACCTGATAAAATCCCACTCAGTCACATTATCCTGACACTGAGCTAACCAGTCATTGCCCTATCCTAATAATGTCAAGCAATTGGCGAATGAAGTCAAAAGTATCGATTTAGTCAATCATTGGGCTTGACTCGACCGGGAATCGAACGGGAGGTCTGCGCTCTATCGATTTGGCCACCGCGTCCGGTTCAGAGGGGGGGTGGGGGGGGGGGGGGCATTCACGTAAGTTCTACCCACCAATCTCTATGCGTAAAACATGGGTAGCAGCTGGTAGGGGTATGGCGGAGGGGGTGGGGTGGGGTAGGGAGGAGAGGGTGGGGTAGGGAGGAGGGGGTGGGGTAGGAGTAGGGGCGGAGGTCAAGGACGTTCTAATACTTTCCGCTCCGCATAAGCTTCCTTCATGGTCCGTCGGTTCGCAGCGTCGTGGCCGACTTTATTCGTCACGTGTTTATTTATAGACGCGCATTTTGTGTCAACTAAGTAGGTCAACTTGATTATTTGTTAAAGTTGCATAACCCGATGGTTCTGAGTTTCTTAGCATTTTCTGAGATAAATAGGCCCACTGTTATAATTTACGACAGCGGAGGCAGAGAGATTATAGTGGTTAATCTTTATTTAGGAGCAGAGAAGGATCATTACGTTAAAATCTACAATGGTTAGTTCAGTTCACAATGTCGGTAAGTTCAATCGGTCAATTGGTGGGCCAGAGTCAAACCCTCAACCCTACCTGTTGCCTGTTTTATCAGAGGTGTGGGTGGGGGGGGGAAGTTTGGGTTGGTGGTGGCTGGATCGGGTGTGATGGTTTGAACCTGGAAGACCGTTAGGTGGGAATTTCAAAAGTCAGTTCGGGTGGGCAGCCCTGGAGGCGGCTGGTAGGTTAGTTTGGCCGTGATCCTCCAGGTGGCGGTAGTTAAGGGTAGGTGGCACCACCAGTGTCTTTTCATTTGTGTGATCTTCACCCCGTAAATTACCCATGTTACGAATAACATGCACAATTTACAAAGGTGGAGGCAGAGAGATTATAGTGGTTAATCTTTATTCAGGAGCTGAGAAGGATCATTATTTCAAATCTACAATGGTTAGTTCATTTCACAATGTTGGTAAGTTAAAATCAGTCAATTGGTGGGCCGGACTCGAACCCTCCACCACCTTCGGGAGGGGTCGAGTCCCAGCCACCATGAGGTCCCTCGGGACATAGTGGTGGACCACTGCCGAGGTCCAGGAGCCCAGCCGCATGATCTCAGGGATCGAGCTGCTGGCCGCAGCACAGGCTTGGGCCCCTCTCCTTCGTGGGCTGTGTAGTGTTATTCCTCTGGGGCTTGGACACCGGTCGCTGCGATGCTGCATCCTGAGGGCAGCCAGCATCACCGGCGCCTGGAGTCTGGCCACAAACCTGGAGGAGGTTGGTCACGAGACCGTTAGGCGGGAATTTCAAATGTCAGTTCGGGTGGGCAGCCCTTGAGGCGGGTGGTGGGTTAGTTCGGCGGTGATCCTCGGCCGCGGATCGGCGCCGGCCGTGGTTAGTTCAGTAGTTAAAGTTGCATGGCCCGATGGTTTTGAGTTTCTTTCATTTTCTGAAATAAATATATTAGGTTGTTCACTATAATCTACCTTACTCCAGGTTGAAGTATTTTTTTATTTTAAATGGCTATCTTTTGAGATATTTGAAGTGCATACATGCTAAGTTATAGTTGGCACACATGCCAACACTCTGACACCATAGGTTTCTGCAGGAACAGCTTCTATTAAATTCCCTCAGTGTTCCCTTCTATGTGCCTACAAATGCTTAATAAGTGCACCAGTATCTGAGTCACTGCCTTGTGGTACAGGTTCTTGACAGAACCGAAGGCTAAGGGAGCAACCCCTAAACAGAAAACCATGTCACTGTGGCAGCATTAAGGGTGGTTGATGTATGGAACTCCCAACATCCGACCAGCCACTGCAGGGACAAATAGTTTTGCGCCGGTCTTGACATGTTCGTGCCGGTGTCAAACCTCTATTTGCTCCCCGAGAGAGTGCCGCTGGTAACTTGCAAAAGCCAGCAGCACTTCAACACTTTTGCAGGCAGCTCTCATGAAATATTCTTTCGGCCGACTACGCCAGACACTCTGGAACAACCACCATGTGTCCATTCGGGTCAAAGGCAAGATCTACCATGCAATCGTTCTATCCACCCTACTATACGGAGCCAAGGCCTGGACAGTGTACAGACGACAGGTGAAAAAGCTGCATGCCTTCATGATGCGACATCTGCGTTCAATCATGAGGCTAACCTGGAAGGACAAAGTGACAAATAAGGAAATACTCGAACGGATTGGCTGCCCTCTATGGAAGATCTTCCGATCAAAAAGAATCTCCGGTGGACTGGACACCTCATGAGAATGTCATCAGACAGGCTACCAAAGCAGATCCTCTATTCTCAACTGTCTTCTGGTTACAGAAAGAGAGGGTGCCCTCGTCTCCGGTTCAAGGATACCATCAAGAGAAACCTGAATCTGAGACACATTAAGACCGACTCATGGACGCAACTCTCACAGCAGAGAGCTAAATGGAGAGCGGCAGTCAAGTAATAAAAGCAGTCGTTGTCGCATCGTGACTGACAGCATGATGATGATGATGATATTGATCTGAGTTAGATATGTAGAATAAAATCTAGATAAAGCTTTTGATTTAGAAAATTTGATGATTCATCATACTATGCAGCTTTAAGGGTAGGTGGCACCACCAGTGTCTTTTCGTTCGCGTGATCTCCGCCCCGTAAATTACCCATGTTACAAATAACAATCTAGCTTACATAAATTTCAAGTACCTTTGAATTAAAATGACTAATTTTAGAGATATTTCAAGTGTAGGCTAAACATGGAAAATTAATGTTGGCTTGCATAGACTCCCAAAGTTAAATTAATTTAGTATGCCCCTAGTGCCGGTACCAGGTCCTGATATGACCCTAGATATTGCCAGGACGTAAAACTCCAACAACCAACTAAATTGTTCAAGTGTAGGAGTATGCGCTAAGGGGAATGTTTTGACAAAGGGCGTGTTTCTGGCACACATATACACTCTGCTAATAGACTTCCATGCTTAATAAGGCCCCAGTAGCTAATACAAAATTTAACCCACGTGAATACAATAAATTGAATTTACCATCAAAGTATGAGTTTGGTTTCTCGATCATCAATATGAACCCATTTACCAGCTCCATCGCAACAACTTGTAAAAATATATGGATTTTCGGTAAAGAATTATATATGGACAGAGAGCATTATTAATATTATTCTTGGGCTTGGAGTGGGGAGAAGGTTATGTAATCTAAAAGCAATGGTGCCCGCACTCACATGATGACATGATATAAACTATGTGAGATATACGTTCATGCATGATGTCTAAAGTCAATGAAGAGATGTTCTTATATATGAAGCAGTTCAAGGTTGATGAAATGTTCTTCTATGTATTCATAAAGAATGCAATTGGAGAAAAAGGACATTTTTGGTATATACATATATATATCTAATTGTAACTGTATGCAACTATCTGCCCCTACCGGACCTAGGGCCAAGCACACCAGCCATACTACATTCCTTAGAGCCACACCCTGCAGGCTGGTTTGGGCAGCAACTCCCCATATTAGGGCATTGGGCATTGCACTGACCAGTCTGTAGGGGAGTGTCTGATTGGCTGTCTGTGGGAGATCCGATCACCTGACCCCCCTTGGCCTGTCATGGCCACACAGGTCTCATTCTAATTAATTATTCAAGAAACTTCTCCAGACACTCTGGAGAGGGATCACTCTACTCCTGGCTCTTGAGTGAGACAGACCTACTCTTGAGCAGGAACCCCAGACACTCTGTCTGATGCTAGCCAAATTCACCTATTCAAATTGAGTGTATGCACAGCCTTAGGACTCCTGTCCCATGGGCTGTAGGCAATGCTTTCAGTATACAGGCTAAGTTGATAATGAGACATAGTGTGGACAGTAGAAGGTGAGGGGTTAGGTTGATAGGTCACTGGTAGGTGAGCAGGCGTTGGTGTCATTAAAGAACAACACCCTCACTGTCTATCTGTGTGACTTGTCTTCCTTTCTTCCTTAGTATTGGTTAGTGTTGGTTGATAAGTTGATACTATTGGTTTAGTATGACTGCATCGCAGGTGATATGAAGGGGAAGAGTATTGTAGTAGCATGGGGTGCTCAACACGGCCGAGCACTCCTGTTATTATAAACTGGACGGGTTGACAGAAGCGGGAAGTACTCCATTGTAGAAATGTGCTTATCTAGGGGGTACTCCATTGTAGAAATGTGTTTATCTAATGGGGGGTACTCCATTGTAGAAATGTGCTTATCTAAGGGGGGTACTCCATTGTAGAAATGTGCTTATCTCGGGGGGTACTCCATTGTAGAAGTGTGTTTATCTAGGGGGGGTACTCCATTGTAGAAATGTGCTTACCTAGGGGATACTCCATTGTAGAAATGTGCTTATCTAAGGGGGGGGGGGGTTACTCCACTGTAGAAATGTGATTATCTAAGGGGGAGTAATGCATTGTAGAAATTTGCTTATCTAAGAGGGGTACTGTATTGTAGAAATGTACTTATCTAAGGGGATATTCCATTGTAGAAATGTGTTTGTATAAGGGGGTACTCCATTGAAGAAATGTGCTTATATAAGGGGGGTACTCCACTGTAGAAATGTGCTTATCTAAGGGGGGTACTCCATTGTAGAAATGTGCTTATCTAGGGGTAGAACTGTATTGTAGAAATGTTTTTATCTAAGGGGGATACTCCATTGTATAAGTGTGCTTATCTAAGGGGGGTACTCCATTGTAGAAATGTGCTTATCTAGGGGTAGAACTGTATTGTAGAAATGTTTTTATCTAAGGGGGGTACTCCATTGTATAAATGTGCTCATCTAACGGGGGTACTGTATGTTTCTATCTAAGGCGGATACTCCATTGTATAAATGTGCTTATATAAGTGTTATCTATTGTACTACACATTACAATAAGAGGGGGGGGGGAGTACTTTGTTGTGTCACTTCCTTGCAATGTGTGAGGTCATACATACCAATGTGACTTGTGGCTTGTGACAGCTCACACTGTCCTGAAAGTGAAACTGTATATGTGGTGTGAAATGAGCTTTATAAGTAAATGAACAAAACTAACAATAAATAAGCACACGTATCTGATATGTCATCCTGCATATCGTGAACTGTCAGAGCAATGACTTACAGCATTTATACTTGTCGCTTCCTAGCCTGGTGCTCAGCATTATTAGGTTAGGGCAAGAACTGGTTAGCTCAGTGTCAGGATCATGTGACTGAGTGGGATATCGGGTCATGGTGCTAGTGGCCTGATTTCTTTTGGGGCAACATTATAAAGTCGCCATGATTGTGCACTCTCACAATTCGGTACCAGGTCCTGATATGGCCCTAGATGTTGCCAGGATGTAAAACTCCAACAACCAACCAACTAGATTGTTTATGTGCTAAGGGGGATGTCATGACAAAGGGCGTGTTTCTGGCACACGTATACACTTCTCTGTTAATAGACTTCCTTGCCAACTCCTATTTGCGTCGTTTTCAGAAACTGTCTACCACATTTCTGACAATGGAAATCAAATATATAAACCTTCCAGATAATAGCAGAATCCATGTTCATATAAAGGTTTACATCTTGTGCATATGTCAGAGTTGAAATTTATGTAAAATATAAGTTATTATGTGATGTATAACGAATTATGCGAGTATTAAAATAGCAAGGGAATTGTTTCCATTATATATTATATTATTATATTATTTGATTACCATTGTTATTCTCCGTAAGACTCCGCACTTGACAGGTGGCGCCACCTGCGGCCCACCTCCCCTCCAGCGGGTGTCAGTCGCACGGGAGGATTGTTTCTTATAAATATGCGGAGTTTCGCTACCTAGTATTTATTTATTATTATTATTATTATTTATTTGCTTATTTATTATCCACGTAATATTCACTGCGGGCCAGTGTTTGCCCCACCACTGTTTGCAGGTTACCTCATTTGCGCTTGCACTTGACTTGCTATATATAGCGATATAGCGAATGGTAGACAGGAAGTGTGAACACTTATTTGTCTTTCATTTTTGCTTGAGTGCAAGTAAATAAGCAACACAAGGAATAATTAGTAGCATGTGGTGAATAAGGGGTCAAATTTCCATGGATCATCAGCCCATGCTTTTTCTAATCTATTCTTGAATGAATTAATTGACTCGGCATCAATAACATTTTGTGGGAGACTGTTCCATATATTTATGATCCTGTTTGAGAAACTATCTTGCCATAACTTTGAAATGGCTCTGGGTTTTACTAGTTTGAGAGTATGGCCCCGACTGCCTTCTCTTTTATTCAAGGTGAAAAAATTGTTCATATCTATTTGATCAAAACCCTTCATAATTTTAAATACTTCAATTATGTCACTTCTTTTCCTTCTGTAGGAAAGGGTAGGAAGTTTCTTTGTTCATAGGGTAGGTCCTTTATAACTACAACTAAGGGCCTTCGCATGAAAAATAAAGAAGGTTCCCCACCACTAGTCTTTCTTGTCTCTCCATGCTTTTTCACTGTAGCCAGTTTGGTGTTACATTAGTTGTTTAAGCAGGGGAAATTTCAATCGTTGACGATTGGTCTTCCTCATTCCACTGCTCCTTGCCCTATCCTAATAATGCAAAGTGCCTGGCTAGGAAGCGACAAGTATACATTTTTAAGTCATTGGTTTGACTGGCCAGGGTTCGAACCCACGACCCCATGATCTAGCAACTCGGGACTCTAACTCATTTGGCCATCCCGTTATATATTTGTTTTCAATAACAAACAAAAATAGGCGTGGAAGAAAGTGTGAAAATCATGAAAAATTGCTCGTTTTTAAATATTCCTATTTGAGTGTTATATAGACTATGCTAAAGCATTTGACAAAGTACATCATAAGAAACTCATAGAAGCTCTACAAAAAAATCGGTCTAGATGGTAAGGACGTTCGGCTTGTGGCCAACCTCTACTGGGAACAGTATGCTGCTGTAAGAATTGGAGACTCATTGACACCAGAAGTGAAGATCAAATGTGGAGTGCGACAAGGATGTGTTCTATCACCTAGTCTTTTCAACATTTATACGGAAATGATTTTCAGAGAAATAGATGACATCATAGGAATAAATGTTGGAGGTGGAAATATCAATAACACAAGATACGCAGACGATACAGCACTGCTAGCCTTAACGTCAAATCGACTACAAGATATAGTGGATGAAGTAAAAGAAAAAAGTGAGAGATGTGGCCTCAAAATGAATGTAAAGAAGACAAAATCCATGGTTGTCAGCAGAAAGGAATACAAACCAAGAGCAGAGATAAAAGTTAATGGTGTAATCTTGGAGCAGGTAGAGTCATTTGTGTATCTGGGCCATTTAATAACTAGTGATGGCGGATGTGAAAGAGAGATTAAACGGAGAATAAACATTGCCAAAACAACATTTCTAAAGATGCAGAAAGTACTAACATCTAGAGACATAAATATAAAAACAAGACTCCGACTGCTAAAATGCTATGTGTGGTCTACACTTTTATATTGCTGCGAGACATGGACTTTGAAGAAAGCAATAACAACAAAGCTCGAGGCATTTGAAATGTGGCAATACAGAAGAATGTTAAAAATTCCATGGACAGCAATGATAAGCAACGTGGAGGTCCTAACAAGAATGAAAATAAAGAGACAGATAATACAAATGATCAAAAACAGAAAAATTAAATACTTTGGCCACATGATACGACACCAGGAATCACAGAGAAGAATACTGGAAGGGAAGATAGAAGGGAAAAGACCAAGAGGGAGAAGGAGAACAACATGGATGGACAACATCACTGAGTGGACAGCAATGAGCTATGCGGAATGCGTGAGAGGAACGAATGACAGGAAGAGATGGAGGTCCATTGCAGCCAACCTTCTTCGAGAAGACGGCACCCATTGATTGATTTGAGTGTATAATTAAATTTAAAATACCTAGAAAGTACTGTGAATGAACTAAAGGGTTAGTCTCTATTTCGATACCAACATTATTTGGGCTGTATATTAAGACAACAGACCAAAAGGCACTTTATTACAGGCACTTTTGCTAATTGGCGCATTCTTTTCCATCACATAAATCAGAACAATTACCAAAACATGCGGGTTTCATTTTGCTCGGTGCTGCATCGCCAATGGTTACACAGGCTATTAATAGATCCAATCAGAAAGACCACTAAATGAGCTTTAATTTGCTATGTGATAGACATTTATTTAAAACAAAATCAAATTATGACAAACAAGAAAACACACCTCACGTTTCATTCAGCGCTAAAGGCAAATTTTGTTAAAGTAAATATAAAAAAATCTTTATAATGTGAATATCTTGTAAAGTAAACAACATGTAACCTTTCTGTTTTGTGTGTGTTATTCTGAATTTAACTAGCACTGTGCAATTAACCTTAATTAACTGCCCAGTTTAAAGATCTAAAAAAATGACTGCTGATATCTATTTATAGCACTGCCTGGGATGCCCATGTATGTTGTAGTAGTCTGCACTGACCTCTCTGACAAGGACAGTTTGCTTTATTTAATGACGCCTCTAAAGCGGAATGATTTTGATCATCGGCTATTGGACATCAAACATATGGTCATTCTGACATATTTCTTTGGAGGAAACCCGTGGCCACCACATAGGCTACTCTTTCCAATAAGTCTATGACAAGGAGCCACATAGGTAGCCTGGCGCATAGCTACTTAGCCTGGCGCTCGGCATTAATAGGATAGCACAAGGACTGGTTCGCCCAGTATCAGGATAATGTGACTGTGTGGGATATCGGGTCATGGTGCCAGCAGCCTGGGCTCCCCGGTGGGGAAGCACTATAAACTTGCCATGACTGCGCACTGTGAGCAAGTCGGTAGCCGTCCTCATATGTATGCCCTTAGGTTGGTTGGCTGTTGGAATTTTATATCCTGGCAACATCTAAGGTCATATCAGGACAGGTACCGACTTGTGACTGCGCACACTCATGGGAACTTTATAGTGCTGCCCTAATGCGAAATCAGGCTGCCGGTACCATGACCCGATGTCCCACTCAGTCACGTTATCCTGCCACTGAGCTAACCAGTCCTTTCCATATCCTATTAATGCTGAGCACCAAGCTAGCAAGCAATCAGTATCAATTTAGTATGTCATTGATTTGACTCGACCGGGAACCGAACTCCCGATTCGGCCACCGCGTCCGGTGTGACCTTAAGTGTTGCTAGGATGTAAACCAACAACAAACAAACACACAAACAAATAAACAAACACAAATGGTACAAGTATCTCTTGTACCGGGCGCAGTGGCCGAATCGGTAGAGCGCGGGCCTCACTTTGGGGAGATCGGGAGTTCGGTTCCCGGTCGGTTCAAACTAGTTGTAGAGTTGGTACCCGGATCTGTGGCTGTGCAAGTAGGCTGTAAGGAAATACGATACAGACAAGAAGAAAGAGAAAGTGAGAGAAGACGACGACGATTGGGGGTTGTTTGTAACCTTATGATGGTTACCGGTTGCAGAACTGCAACATTGGGTAGAGAGGCTCCGATAAATCGGCCCAATCTGTGGTTGAAGACTTAACTTCAGTAGGGAGTGTTGTAGAAGCTGGGGACATCTTCACAACGTTGTAACGGCGAGGCATTGGGGCGGCAGCGAATCTCTTCGGTCCGGCGTGTAGTTGAGCTGTAGGTGTAGTGTAGTGTAGTGTAGCACTTGAATCCGGTCAGCAGCAGGGGTTTGAGGAAGGCGGGCAAAGGTGGGAGCAGCGGTCGTTCCAGCAACAAGAACAAGACAGAGAAATCGTAAAGGTGAAAGGCCCCACCCAAGAACACAACTACCCTGGTCAGGGGAAGAAGTGTGCCTGGGAGAAATCGAAATGGGCAGAATCTAGGAAAGAGAAATGAAGAGAGTTGAGTCAAAGGACTGTGTCTATTTGCTCTATGGTGACCGTCCAGCGAGCCATAGACACGGACAGGGTAAGAGTAGAAAGTGAAATGCCGGCGGGCTCCCCTCCTGGAACTCTTTTCAGACATATCGAGGAGGAGCATGGCCGGCGGAGAGGTGGTAGAGAGAGGTGTGGACAGAGTGCGGTCTGGATAGCAAGTACGTCTGAGGTTTTTCAGTGAGAGAAGAGACTCTGCCCTCTGTTCTATTTAAATAAAAGTTCCTAGGTAGGGTGTCACACAGCCCCCTCCAACCAATAGGAGAACAACATTTTGGTCTCCATGGGCAACTAGTAGTCTGTACTCAGGCAAAGGGGCCAGGACATGAGTGCACCTCAAACAATTGAAGTCAACTACACTCAGGCCTGCCAGTACTGTAATGTATGTGTGTTTCAGTTGTGTTGTTATCCGAACGCCCCCAGTGTGGCACAGGATTACGTCGGGAGAGAACGTTCTAAATAAAGACAGTTGCAAAGTAGATCTCACAGTGTCGCCATCAGCATATATTACGTGGTGTCAGATGTCAATCTATAGGAAACTCACATATAACCCAACCAGGTGACCCTGCCCCAATATATATATATAACCGTTCGGCTATTCCACTCCCGCTTAAGGCGAGCCTACGTGTTAATATGTAATTGTTTCCATGTGAATTTCCGGGCCTGCTGCCGGGCCACTGCTGCCTCTCATCCCGCCACCGGTTGACCGCCTTCACGCTAGCTTGACCCGGCTAGAAAGGTGGCTACCATATCCCCGGAGGTGGAAAGTTCGACTCCATACAGTCTGTGGGGTGGAAGGCCCTTAATTAAATACGTTTATAGAACAATCGAATACCAATATCAGATTGACCATAGCGGTTAATAATATAAGACTGGAGAATAATAAAGAATGCAAGGAATGTTCCAATTACTTCTTAAGAGCTCACAGCTTTATTCTTACCCTAACTAACAATGTAAGAGTTCTTTCAAAGATGAATTTCACTGAATAACGACTAAGTATAATAAAGATATCCCCTCCCGTATTTGTTAAGTTAAATCAGTTTGGAATTTCGACAATAAAAGTCTAAATCTCGTCTAAAACATCAGAGCGTGCATAAACACGTCCGATGGGTCGGAGCTCGAGCGCTCGACCTTCCACCATTGCCAGGAAAGTCACAATTGATGTCTCCTAGCAACGCGTTACAGCAGGGAACCCTGCCCTGCAAATGGTGGCAAATGCAAGCCTGGTGAATAGCCCGCATTTCAGAATGCGAGCTAATCAGCCCAGTGCGCATTTCCATCGGTCGAGTGGTCTCACCCACTTCACATATATATATATATTATGCAAGCACACCTGGCTAGGCATACCGAATAACCTATAAAACAATTCCACTCCCCTCTGCCATATATCAGAATATTTTACGCAGTGACTTATAAAATTGATACTTGTTCCTTCCGAGCCTTACTCGGCATTAATAGGATATAACAAGGACTGCTTAGCGAAGTGTCAAGATAATGTGACTGAGTGGGATATCGGGGTCATGGTGGTGCCGGTGGCCTGAAATCCCCACTGGAACAGCACTATAAAATCACCATGAGTACGCGCTGTCACAAGTCGGTAGGTACCCATCCTGATATGACCTTAGATGTTGCCAGGACGTCAAACTCCAACAACCAGCAGTCGTGAGTACTTCTTGTCTGTTTCGCTCTAGGTGTGCGGTCAGCCCCCTCAGAGGATGTCCTCTACTTCGCAAATCAGAAGGGGGCGAGCATTCTGCGAATGCCCCTGGTGGGCGGAAACCACACTACGATCCCCGTCAACCGCCTGCTCAACCCGATAGCCTTGGCCTACGACGGCAGGTCGCGGACGTTGTTCTACACGGAAAGGAGCGGCACTGGGCCGAACCTGCCCAAGTATGTGGGCGCGTACCGTGAGTCAAGCGGACCAGTCGGGGTTCCGCATGAACTGGCAAGGAGTAAGCAGTGCTTTTTTTAAGTTTGTTTGTTTGTTGGTCATCGGATCATAGATATAGAGACATTTTTGTTTTTGTTTTTGTAAATATAGTTTATTCATTGAATAAAGTCTTTTGTCAGCGCCGTGGCACTGGTCTTCCAGCCATATGACAATACAGTTATTTACAATATATGTATATGTAGTCTGATATTATCATCAGCAGCTAGCTCAAATCAGCTGAAATAACAATATTAAACATTGAAAGACTTACATATGGTATAGTTTGACAATTCACATATAAAAATAGTAGCTATATGTTGTATTCATACACAGATACATACATGTGTATTGATTAGACCTTTACATTACGGAGTGGTTAGGTGCATAGTTTCCCTTCATAGGTTTGTATGCCTACTATGTTGTGAATTGCAAAAGTATCATGTTGTTGGAGATAACATTTTGAGATGGAGTGTTAGTAGAATGGTTTGTTTATTCTGTTAGATAGAGTGTGGTTAGCTTGTAGGGTTAAGCTTAAAAGGTTAATACCTCAGGTGTTTTTTTTGACAACATGAAGTAGTTTGAGTAAGTAGGTTGTTAGTAATGATGGGATAAACAATCCTTGCTATACATATAAAGAATAATTATGGGAGACTTACCTGGGTATAGTTGACACATAATTGTTGTTCTACCGAGTCCGATAGCCTCGGCTTGTTATAGTACAGGGAGAGGTAGCACGTCCACTGGTTCAATCATTTACCTACTAATTACCGAAATTATGTTCTAAATTATTATTATTCCCCTTTTTTCTCTGTTTTCTTGTTTTCCTCCCTTTGGCACACCAAAGTTTCTTGCATTCACCACGAGTTAGGGTGGGCCAGAACTGTACTAAAACAAGACGAGGCAAAGGACTCGGTAAACCAACAATTATGTGTCAACTGTGCTCAGGTCAGTCTCATATAATTATTCTATTTCACCTCGTCTCCTAGCCTCCTGGCTAATTTTAGCACAGGGAGATGTTCACGTAATCATAATTTCGGTTTCATCCTTGTATTGCTAGATTTCTTAATGTGATTGAATTATCCCTTCTCCCGTGTGCTTCGTGCTAACATTCTTACCTCAGCAGCCCTAATCTATGTCTTAATGGAGACACCTGGCTGCCTAGACAACATCGACACAGCGCTTGGGGAACCTGTACGAAGCCCTTCTGAACCAGGAACAGAATGCTTGAGTTCAATTACTTCTTTTTGAACATAGTTGTTCTCTCAGGGGCTCACATCCAACTTATCTTTTCTGAACCCTTTGTTGTGACGTCTTTGTGAATGTTAAGACATTTGCCTCTACTTGTACGGAGTAGAATTGCTTTTATATAAACCCCAGTCCCTTGTTATAGGGCTAGGTAGATAAATGCTACATTTTAATATACTCTTTTCATATTTCCCAGGAACATATGCGGATACATATACATAAATATATATAGATATCAGAGTAGTCATTCTATGATTATATCAACTCTTATCATGAAAAGGCTATTTTCGTCAAAACCCCCAAGGCTTTGCCTTGTAGAATGATCCCCTCTGGAGGTAAATCCTATTTTACGTCACCTGACAGTGCATCTATAGGGCTTACTAGCTACTAAGTTGTCAAACTTTTAGGATAAGCTGATATGGGGTCAATTGTATGACCTCCCGACAGGTAGGTTACACTCGACTGTGATGTCCAATCTTATTTTCATCACAGACTCTTTGTTTGTTTTCTATGTCCTGGCAACAGTCATCATATAAATACTAGGGTATTATGATGGACTAGCACTAACATGATCCTGATGTACAAATTGAAAATCTGATACTGCCATAGATGACTCTCTCTGCCTTCCTCTGCTCTTCATTGTTCAAAGTAATTATGCAGAGTAATGGTTTCATCATATAAACCCGGGTTCAAACCAAACCAACCCATATCATACTACTATGCAACATAGTATATAAACCTGATAATGTATGCCTAAAGCACACAGAGGGATGAGCCCTCCCATTGATTTCATCCCAAACCTTATGCCATCCAGGTTAGTTTCTTAACCTGATTCTGTGCATGTAGGAACAAAATGTGTGGTCAACCCTCATCTGTTCTTGGGTATGTTTTACGGCCATGTCTGTGTCCCTGTTTATTTACAGGACCTCTGTTCTTATGTACAGATGCGATGTCGGTGCCTCATTGCACCAACCCATCATATTTGTGCCCTGATGTAGATAAAGCACGTTTGAATTTCATGTGCCGAAAGAACCCTACTATAATACTTGCATTAAGTATTTTATCACCTTAACAGATACAGCAACTATGTGTATTACCAGAAGAGTGTGTGCCTATGGTTATCGGAAACACTTGTCTTTTCCCATTTTAATACCTCACGTCACCCATGGTCTATGCTTACTTCCATTTATGGCCTTGTCTAAATTTTCTCAATGAAATGAAGGTAATCCTTCTAATTCCCATTTTTGCCTCACATGAGTGAAGCGAAATTGATCCCATCCTGCAATGAGCTAAAGAATGGTTATGACAACTTCTCATCTGGGTTAAGCTTAAGGTTACATTAAGCAACAACTGAAACCAGTATGAATGCCTTCAAATTGGCGTTCTCTGTGGCGGAGTGGTTAGAGTGTCTGACGTTTTTCTAGGTCAGATTCCTAATCTGAGGCTCGGCGGTTCGATTCCCTGTGCCCCCAGCTCTGCCAATTTGGATTTCCACTGCTGTGTATAACCTACAGTGTCATCAAAGCCCGGTTGCTCTCATACCATGTCTATGTGGTGTGGGAGGTTAAAAATCCCTTGGGTCGGTAAAAGTGTAGGCTCGGGCTTTCTATCGACCAGCAGTGGAGTGGGGAAGACCAGTCGTCTGTGACTGGTATTTCGCCTGCTTGGGACAACTAATGTACCAAAAAAAAAAAAAGAGAGACAAATAAGTGTTCACACTTCCTGTCTACCATTCGCTATATTCGCTATATTCGCTAAATTGATTGAGCTGTGACAGCTTCCTTGTACATTATAGGACACTGTAACTTTTGACTTATTTATTAGCCATTGATCTAAGTTTATATGTGAAGTGGTAGCTGAACCATATTAGGATAAGGCAAGGACTGGTTGGCTCAGTGTCAGGAAAATGTGACTGGGTGGGATATCAGGTGATGGTGATGGTGGCATGGTTTCCCAGTGGTGCAGCACAATAAAGTCACCATGAGTGCACACTGTCACAAGTTGGTACCCATCCTGATATGACCTTAGGTGTTGCTAGGATGTAAAACAACAAACAACAAACAAACAATGCATCTGTGTTATATGTGGAGCGGGGCGTAGCTCAGGTGGTAGAGTGTCCACCTGTGAAGGTGTCAGTCATTCTATCGATCCTGCTTCATGGACACATTTGCAGTTTGGGCTATTTTCCGTTCCAACCAGTGGTCCACAAATAGTTCATGAAAGGCTATGGTATCTGCTCTCCTATCTGTGGGAAAGTGCATATAGAAGACCCCTTGCTGCTTATCGGAAAGAGCAGCCTATGTGGCAGCAGCTGGTTTCCTCCAAAGAAATATATCAGAATGACCATATCTTTGACGTCCAATAGCCGATGATAAAAATGAATGGCAGTGTAGAGGCATCGCTAAATAAAACAAACTTTCCTTTCCTGTGTTAGATGTATTTGTAGCGGTTATTTCTGTCCTATTTCTAGTCTCCATTCCCGATGGTTTAGCCGTGGACTCCATCTCGGGGTTGGTTTACTACACGGATGCTGGCAATAGCATTATTGGTGTCCTGGACTCGAACCTGCAGCACACTACCACCATCATCAGGGAGGGCATCAAAAGCCCGCGGGGGATCACGCTGGACCCACTGGAGGGGTAAGGTGCCAAGTCACTGTCGCAATGCTTTGAACAACAGCATTAAAAGCCTGGACCCAGACTATATCATCATCATCATCATGCTGTCGCTCACAATGTGACAAAGACTGCTTTCATTACTTGACTGCCACTCTCCATTTAGCTCTCTACTGTGAGAGTGATGTCCATGAGTGAGTCTTAATGTCTCTGATTTCATGAAAGCTGCCTGCAAAGGTGTTGAAGTGCTGCTGGCTTTTGCAAGTTACCAGCGGCACTCTCTCGGGGAGCAAATAGAGGTTTCACACCGGCAAGAAAATGTAAAGACAGATGCAAAATTATTTGTCCCTGCAGTGGCTGGTCGGGAGATGTTGGGAGTTCCATACATCAACCGCCCTTGATGCTGCCACAGTGACATGGTTTTCTGTTCAGGATTTGCTCCCTTATCCTTTGGTTCTGTCAAGAAACTGTACCACAAGGCAGTGGTTTACAACTCTGCAGGGCAGGGGCGTCAAACTCCCTGAGGTATTGCAATACCTGCATACCTGCATACCTGGGTCTCTTTTGTATATATATATAAATATATATATATATATATAAATATATATATATATACATACAAAAGAGACCCAGTCAACGGCCTGACAGTCAACCCTCCTCAAAACCTCCCCAAACCCTCTCCATTTCATCCCCAAAGCATCGTCAAACTATCCTCAACACTCCCCAAAGCATCCCCAAACCCTCCGCAAACCCCTCCCCAATCCTGCACAACGTGCTCCTCAAACCCTCCCCAGACCCTCCTCCAAATCCCAAGCTCTCCCAAAGTTATCCCCAAACCCTTCCCAACTCTTCCCAAAGCCTCCCTAAACCCTCCTCAGCCCCTCTACAAACACTCCCCAAACTCTCTCCAAAGCCTCCCCAAACCCTCTGCAACGCCCAGACTTTCCTCAAAACCTCCCCGAACCCTCCCCCAACCTTGGCCCAACTCTCCCCAAACCCTCCCCCCATAAATGAAAACATGTAAGACGATGGGAGGGACCTTAATGTTCTATTAATGTTCTGTAAATGTTCTATAATTGTTCTATAATTGTTCTATAATGTTTAAATTTAAATCCAGTTTGTGTGTGAAAAGACCGGTATCGTATTATAAATTAGTGTTCTTCTTTTTATTAAACCGGAAATGCAGCCTCATGTATTGGACAGACTGGGGCTCAGGTGTCAAACACATTGGCCGGGCGTTCATGGATGGCTCTCAGAGGTCCGTTATAGTCGACACCGGGTTGGGCTGGCCGAACGACATTACCCTCGACACAACAGGTAGGTTCGTTTTGGTGTGTCACTTGATTAAATAGCGGACATTTCAATTGCCTTCCACATTCCAGTCTGTCCTTGCACTATCCTAGTAATGCTGAGCGCCAGGCTAGGTAGCGACAAGTATCAATTTTTAAGCCAGTGGTTTCATTCGGCCAGGGTTTGAACTCGGCGTTAGTGGTTTCATTCAGCCAGGGTTTGAACTCGGCGTTAGAAAAACCCATGACCTACTAAAAGAGTGCGCGGACACTCAACTCATTCGGCTTATTCCGTCTGGTTAATTTGCCATTTGCGCTTTCACAAACCACCATCACGTCTTGTCGTATCGGACGCCACTGCAACCCTTGCCTGTTTCATATATGATTTCTGATACCTGAACCGTCCTGATATGACCTTAGATGTTGCTAGGACGTAAAACAACAACAACTGATACAGGACGCTGTGGCCGAATCGGTAGAACGCAGGCTTCCGATTCGGAAGGTCAATAGTTCGAATCCCAGCTGAGTCAAAACAATGACTTATCAGATTTATACTTGTCGCTACCTAGCCTGGTCATCATCATCATCATGCTGCCGGTCGCGATGCGACAAAGACTGCTTTCATTACTTGACTGCCGCTCTTGTGCGGTTGTACATTTCATGAAAGCTGCCTGCAAAAGTGTTGAAGTGCTGCTGGCTTTGCCTAACCTGGTGCTCGGCATTAATAGGCTAGGACAAGGACTAGGTATCAGGATAATGTGACAGTGTGGGAGATCGAGTCCTGGTGCTGGTGGCCTGATCTCCCAGTGGAGTAGCATTATAAAGTCGCCATGAGTGCACACTTTCACAAGTCAGTACCCGTTCTGATATGACTTTTGACGTTGCTAGGACATAAAACAACAACAAACAACATCTGCGTTCTATGTCTATGCATGCTGCATAATATGCATATAGGTATTGACGATTTATTTTCATGCATATAATAAAACACGCAAGTAGCTTTATTTCTTATCACATCCCATGACCTGTAAATATGGGAGGTGGACGTTCAACCAGCCTAGGCCAAAGCAGATCAATGCCACACTGGAGTCGGTGTTGCCATTCCTTTCCCTGGCCCCCACCCCTTCTCTCTTCCCCAAAGTGGCGTTCTCTGTGGCAGAGTGGTTAGAGTCTCTGACTTTTTTCTAGGTCAGACTCCTAATCTGAGGGTCAGCGGTTCGATTCCCCGTGCCCCCACCTCTGCCAATTTGGATTTCCACCGCTGTGTATAACTTACAGCGTCATCAAAGGCCGGTTTCTCTCATACCATGTCTATGTGGTGTGGGAGGTTAAAAATCCCTTGGGTCGGTAAAAGTGTAGGCTCGGGCTTTCTATCGACCAGCAGTGGAATGAGGAAGACCAGTCGTCTATGACTGAAATTTCCCCTGCTTAGACAACTACTGGACCAAAAAAAACAACAAAAAAAACATGCATGGTAAACTCAACCAGTAGCGGCCAACTAAACCAAAAAACCCATCTACAATGGAATGAGCCTGGAAATGATTCTAGTTGGATCCTACTGAGGTACATGATTAATCAATATTAACCTACTTACTAACTCAATAGGCCACACCTGAGATTACTATGAACACCAGTTCAATCAGAAAAGCCCACCGAATATGGTTGTTGCTGACGGCGCGAGGCGGCGCGAAGGTGTGGTATGGGTGACACGGTGTGAGACGGTGTAACACGGGGCGTCACAGTGTGACGCCGTGTGACACGTTGTGACACGGTGTAACACCGTGTAACACGGAACGTCACGGTGTGACGCCGTGTGACACGGTGTGACACGGTGTGAAAAGGTGAAACACGGTGTACCACGGGGTGTCATGGTATGACGCCATGTGACACGTTGTGACACGGTGTGACACGGTCTAACACGGGGCGTCACGTGTTAGACGCCCCGTGACGCCCCGGTCACCGTGTAACACGGTGTGACACGGTGTAACACGGGGCGTCATGGTGTGATGCCATGTGATACATTGTGACACTGTGACACGGTGTGACACGCGGTGACACGGGGCATCACATTGTGACGTCGTGTGACTCGGGGTGGATGACACGATGTGACGGTGTGACACGGGGGCGATACAGTGTGTGGATCCTGTTATAAAACGCTACCCTTAAATAGCAATAATGCTACCATCTGCCTCTTACTTGACTACAGGCCTGTGAAGTACCCCTACTGGTGCGACAACCCTTAAATAGCAATAATGCTACCATCTGCCTCTCACTTGACTACAGGCCTGTGAAGTACCCCTACTGGTGCGACAACCCTTATATAGCAATAATGCTACCATCTGCCTCTTACTTGACTACAGGCCTGTGAAGTACCTCTACTGGTGTGACAACCCTTAAATAGCAATAATGCTACCATCTGCCTCTTACTTGACTACAGGCCTGTGAAGTACCCCTACTGGTGCGACAACCCTTAAATAGCAATAATGCTACCATCTGCCTCTTCCTTGACTACAGGCCCCGTGAAGTACCTCTACTGGTGCGACAACCCTTAAATAGCAATAATGCTACCATCTGCCTCTTACTTGACTACAGGCCCCGTGAAGTACCTCTACTGGTGCGACAACCCTTAAATATCAATAATGCTACCATCTGCCTCTTCCTTAACTACAGGACCCGTGAAGTACCTCTACTGGTGTGACAACCCTTAAATAGCAATAATGCTACCATCTGCCTCTTACTTGACTACAGGCCCCGTGAAGTACCCCTACTGGTGCGACAACCCTTAAATATCAATAATGCTACCATCTGCCTCTTCCTTAACTACAGGACCCGTGAAGTACCTCTACTGGTGTGACAACCCTTAAATAGCAATAATGCTACCATCTGCCTCTTACTTGACTACAGGCCCCGTGAAGTACCTCTACTGGTGTGACAACCCTTAAATAGCAATAATGTTACAATCTGCCTCTTACTTGACTACAGGCCTGTGAAGTACCCCTACTGGTGCGACAACCCTTAAATAGCAATAATGCTACCATCTGCTTCTTCCTTGACCACAGGCCCCGTGAAGTACCTCTACTGGTGTGACAACCCTTAAATAGCAATAATGCTACCATCTGCCTCTTACTTGACTACAGGCCGCGTGAATTACCTCTACTGGTGTGACAACCCTTAAATAGCAATAATGTTACCATCTGCCTCTTACTTGACTACAGGCCTGTGAAGTACCCCTACTGGTGCGACAACCCTTAAATAGCAATAATGCTACCATCTGCTTCTTCCTTGACTACAGGCCCCGTGAAGTACCTCTACTGGTGCGACGCTCTGTTGAATGTCATTAAACGCGCAGGAACGGACGGCTCGGATGTGAGAACCATTTTCCAACAGAGTGGTCATTTCTTCGGGATTGCAGTCGACGAAACCTATATTTACTACACAGACTGGCAAAAAACGTAAGTATTAAATGCATTTCTATTGCCTTTTTATTCCGGAAATATTGTTGCATACTGCTTTTGAAACTTATATTTCTAACCTTGCAAACTAAAAAAACCCACTAAAATATATAACCCACAAAGGTATGTAAGCTACAACAGAGTGAGAGAGAAAAATGATGAGATTTTCAGAAAGTTTGTTTTATTTAACGATGCCTCTAGAGCACATTGATTTTTATCATCGGCTATTGGACGTCAAACATATGGTCAGTCTGACATTTCTTTGGAGGAAACCTGCTGCCGCCACATAGGCTACATTGTGAGATTTTCAGACTAAGATGATTGTTAGATTTATGTTAGTCATTACTGCATATATTTTATATCACTGTGATGGGGCCCTTTGTTACCCGCCCGGAACGTGACCCTCACGCTGTAGACCCTCAAAGCAAGCAGGAGAACGAGTACGCTTGCTTCACACGTCTTTATTCTCTGCTCACTGCGCCATCCATGATCAAGTGACCCGCCTCTGCCCTGCCAGGTCCCACATCAATTTCCTTGAGGGGGAGGTTACACTAGCCGCATGCAGTAGATGGCAGTCCTGTCGCAGTGCTGCCTGGCGGCTACTGTACCACCACCTATCACTCACTGTAAACCTTGACAGTGACGGAGCAGCCCTTGCTGCCACTGTATGGTAGTGGAGCTCATGTCTGGACTACTACATTATCATAGCAAATCGTCCTGGCAAATATATTACTTAATGCAAAGGATAGCTTAAAAAAACCTGTGTTATTAATATGGTTATAATGATTATTATTTTGCGTTGTTGTTCGACAGCACCGATATTTGTAGAAATTAAAGCTGTATAATCCGACGAATGCATCAAATTGTCAAAATGAAGACATTCACCTAGATTTTATCTTTGATACTGTGCCCCCATTAAGCATGTATCTGCTCCATGGGAGGAACATTAATATTAAATTCATTTAATAACATATATAGGAACTGAACGATATGATATCCAGCATTTTGGATGTGTACACCAAAAGTAAGTTCACATATTCTCACTTCAAATAGAGCTAAAGATGTTTTGAATTAAACTAAAGTATATATTATGTGATTATTAACCTAATATATTGTCGTGGGGGTGATGAAAATGGGAAAGATTGTGCCTAGAGCAGGACTCAAACCCACATCTCTTAGCATTCCAGGCCAGTGTGCTAACCATTACACCACCTAGGCTCCCTGATATCACCATACTACCCATGCCTACCTGTCTATGTGGTTACTTGCCTGAGAGGTCAGTGCAGACTATTACACTTGTCCCCCTGGAATTGTAAGTCTGTTAATGCTTACAATTACATACATACAGGCAATGCACTTACATATATACATACACAGGGTAGGTTCAACAACTATACAGCGCATAGCTTGTACAGGGTCCTGGCCATGGAACCAGTGTTGTGGGGGTGATGAAAATGGGAAATTTGTTGAGCCTAGAGTGGGACTCGAACCCACATCTAGGCCGCATTCCAGGCCAGTGTGCTAGGTATTACACCACCTAAGCTCCCTGATATCACCATACTACCCATGCCTACCTGTCTATGCGGCTCCTTGCCTGAGAGGTCAGTGCAGACCCCTACACTATGTGATGGGGCTGTCACACTACGACGTGTGTCCCGGCGACCCGTCAGCGTTGAAAGTACTATGTTGCGCGTCGAGAAACGTCAAACTTTTCAGCGGTTTGGGGGAAAAGATCGGCGTCAGCGCGGCGCGTTATGCGCGCGCGGCCAACGTGTGTCAACGCGCTGGGGAAAAAAAAAAAAAAGTTTGGCGCGACGTCTTCATTTAACTTTAAATGTTGCTAGGGCGTAAAACAAAAACGGCCTAGTTTGCCGCAACGTGTGAGCAACGACCCTCCCGCGCGCGCGCCGTCTTCCTAGCGTTCCCATAACGTTATTCCGGCGCATCCAACGCAGCGCGACGCACGCCTAACGTCCTCCTAGCGTTCTTACCCATTTACTCCCGCGCGTTGCCGGTCGCTGGTGGTTTTTGACATGTTCAAAAGACTCAGCGACCAATAAAGCGCGCCGACTTTCGCCGGCGACCGTCAACGTCAAAGCTAGTGTATCGACGTGTACCGACGCGCCCATAACGCGCCACCAGCGCTTCTCGATATTTCACCAAATATCGCCCAAAAACACCACACGTTGACGGGTCGCCGGCGAGAAGCGTCGTAGTGTGACAGCCCCATAATGGCCCTGTCACATTACGAAGCTTCTCGCCGGCGTGCCGCCAACGCGCAAAATAAGTTGTACGCGTCGAGACCCGTCAAACTCTTCGGTGCGGTGCAACATGTTGGTAGCATGTGGCCGACGTTGTGGTAAAAGTTTGGCGCGCCGTCCTGATATGACCTTAGATGTTGATAGGATGTAAAACAACAAAAAGCAACCTTTGGCGCAACGGTTGGGAACGAGCCTCAGGCGCGCGCGGCGTGTGCTTAATGTTCGCATAACGATTTTCCAGCGCTTTTAACGTATCTCGACGCGCCCCTTATGGCCCTGCCACATTACGACGCTTCTCACCGGCGTGCCGCCAACGCACAAAATAAGTTGTACACGTCGAGACACGTCCAACTTTTTGGCGGTTTGGGAAAAAGTTTGACGTCAGCACAGCGTGTTTGTAGCGCGCGGCCAACGTGTGGTGATGCGTGGCGAAACAAAAAAAAAAAGGTCCTCACAATGTGTGCCAACGAGCTTCCGGCGCGCGCGGTGTGTCCATAGCACTCGCTTACCGTTATTCCAGCGGTCAGCTAACGACCAGCGGACGTGTTACACAATACGAGAGCGCGTGACCTGCTTCCATCCTGCGTCTATCGGTGCATCTCGGCGTTTCGCCAGGGTGTTATCAGCGTGCTATCAGCGTCCTCTCGGCGTGGTCTGAGCGCGCCGGACGTTGGCTAAACATTCACAAAACATTAGCAGAATGCCCGCCAACATTAAGCGAGCACGGCCAACACGTCCAACGTGTCGAGAAAAGCTGGCGAAACGCCAAAAGCTCGTCCGCTACACGTTATGCAAATGTCGATCGAACGTAACGTTGCCATAATTCAAAACACAACAAGCGAGAACAGTGGACCAACATTTAATATGTTCAAGATAGATACATGCAGCTATGTCAAGAGCAATTTCAATAAGCAACAATACATGGTCGATGAATAATAAAGACTACTACCTGAAGAACCAACCTGTCACAAACAATCCAAGTTTAGTAGCTACGTCGAGCTAATAATTAAGAATAATTGCCGTTATCTCGACAAATAATTGTAGCTATGTCATGACTACATTACAGTGGCCTGTGTCCCTAACCTAAGTTACGCTCGTTACAACTCGAGATAGTAATATAATTTGAACATTTTCAAAGAATTGATAAAGTGACAATAGTTACTAGAGACTGTAAATGATGCCTATGCCATTGTGGAAGAAAGACATACACCGATAACTATTTAAACATTCTCACAGAAGCATAGTGACTCAAAAATAGGCTACTCGGACACTCGGCCCTTCCAAGTAAACACTTCATAGCTGGGTGGGTGGGATGGTTCAGAAATGTCCAGTACAGTGTGTTAGGTCTGCTAGAACAGCTGCATGAATGCCAGTTTATCAGTTAGTGATTTAAAACAACAGAACAGTAGCTAAGCGAATGTAATGTTACAAGGTATGAGATGCAAGTTACTGTAGTTACTGCTCAGCTAGAATTAATTTGAACTACAGACCGAAACCTGCTGGTACCAGCTACAGTAGGTAACTAAGTTAGTTACTGTAGATACCTCTTACATGGTTACGCAGAGAGCTCGCTTGTCGTGATGAATTATTCATGTTACGGTGTAACATGTACAATGTTGGCACCCACGCGTCGTCGAACGTCCAAAGTTTTGTGCAAGCACAAAACTTTCGACGCGCCACGACGCGCGCCGCCGATCCTCGCCGACCGTCGCCGTCCATCAGCATGTACCAATGCGCGCCTAACGTGCGCATAACGCTTCCTGACGTGTCCCGACGTTCCACCCAAAAATTACATACGACGACGCGCGTTGGCAAGAAGCGTAGTAATGTGACAGGGCTATGAGCAATATAACAGAGACGATAAAACTCTCGGATTATGCAACTTCAAGGAATCGTACGACATGTCCTGTTAAACATGTAGTCTACTGCACCACTTAAATTCGATGGTTAGCGCTGCATTTGCTTGCCTCCACAGTGACACAGTGACACAATGACACACTGATACAGTGGCACGGTGACACAATGACACACTTGGAACGGTGACACGCTGACACAATGACACGGTGACACACTACTCATCGGATACACAACCTTACTCCGCCAGGGCAACCTCCTCATTAGCGGATCCACTACCTGCCACTACCTGAGACGGGCAGACATTACCAGAACGGCAGAGGGGCTAACAGTACTAGTTTGAACCAGGAAGACCAGGTAGAGGGCTGACCAGGCATACTACATCATCATTCAAAGCCTACCAGGTTCACCATGCTGCGCCGTGTCAGCCTGGGACCAATCTGTCACCTTCCAGCAGCCTCGCCTCAGTGGACCAGCCTTCCTGGTGGTTGCCAACGTCCCCCGGCAGGCACCAGTGATGCTTGCTGCCGTCTGTATGGGAGTGGCAGCAACTGGTGTCAAGGCTCCGGCAGACTACAGACTACACAGTCTACAGAGGGGGGGGGGGGGTCCAAGCATGCGCTGCAGACGGCAGCATGATTCCAGAGATCATGCAGCTCGGGTCCTGGACGTCAGCCGCGGTGCATCACTATGTCCCAAGGGACCTCCTGGCAGCCGGTACTCGATCCCGCCAGTAATTGGTTGAGGGTTCGAGTCCCGCCCACCAATTGACCTGTGAATGAAGAGACTGACATTTGACCTGACATAAACATTGTAGATTTGAATGTACTGATTGATAATTGACCTGAACTAACCATTTGGATTGAACGTACTGATCCTCTCTGCTTCTGAATAAAGATTAACCACTATAACATCATGACTCCGCCTTCGGAAATTGTGCATGTTATTTGTGACATCGGTAATTTATGGGGCGGAGTCGCCCAAACAATATGACGCTGGTGGCGCCACCTAGCCTCAAACCCCCAAACTGACCTGGCGGCCGCCACGCACGCGGTCTGGCAGATTACCCCAGAGTAACTCCACTCACCGCCTCCAGGGCCCACTGACCCGACCAGACTTTGAATTTCCTGCTAAAACGGTCATGTGACCAACCTCCTCCAGGTTCAAACCTTCACAACCGTTCCTGCCGCCATCAACGGAACACGGTGATACAATGACACAGTGACACGGTGACACACTGACAAAGTGACACAATGACACACTGATACGGTGACACAGTGACACAATTGGAATGCTCACGCAGTGACACAGTGACACAGTGACACAGTGAAACAGTGACACGGTGATACATTGACACTGTGACACACTGAGACAGTGACACAGTGATACATTGACACTGTGACACACTGACACAGTGACACGGTGATACATTGACACTGTGACACACTGACACAGTGACACGGTGATACATTGACACTGTGACACACTGACACAGTGACACAGTTAAACGATGACACAGTGTCACACTGCCACAGTGATACAATGACACAGTTCCACAGTGACAGTGCACATATCGATGATCGAGTCAGAGGATCCCCTGTCAAATATGTATGACATATACGTGACGACAAAGGACAACCTGAAATGCTCTTGTATCCTGGTAATTGTTGTGTTGTACTTGCAGTGCAGTGCGGAGAATAACGAAGAATCAGGCTATATCAGCGATAGATCTTGGAATGGTGCATCCAAACAACAGCGTTAAATTCCATGGGCTAACAATAAATAAGGCTTCCCTCCAGTTAACAGGTAATCCTCAGTTTAACATACTCCATTCACCTAATATGCATATATACATATATGCATGAACTCTTCATAGATATTATATATGAAGAGTTCAGATGCAAAAACCGACAAACACCATTTGGGTTGAAATGAAACCATGAGTATGACACTACCAGGTTTGAGTTGAAGCTGCCGTCATTCCAATAATCACATTTGTTTTTTCCCCCTACAGAAACCAACACATCCGCTATATAATGCAGTACCCGGTATGAAATTGATAGACTTTACCTGTGAAGCACAACAACAACTTTTTTTAATTTTTTTAATTTTTTTATTGAGGCTGTATTTATACTGTCCATAGCATATAAGCCCGGGTACCCAGGCTTGTTTTCAATGCTGGCCAGTTGTAGTGTTGGTGTCACAACAACTTCTATTTCACAGAGAACAACTAAAGTGGATTTGTTGGTTTTTGCGCCTGAATTCTTCATGTATATGTATATGAATATATATTTTTGTTGTTGTTGTAAATATAATTTATTCATTGAATAAAGTCTTTTGTCAGCGCTGTGGCACTGGTCTTCCAGCCATGTGACAATACAGTTATTTACAATATATGTATATGTAGTCTGATATTGTCATCAGCAGCTAGCTCAAGTCGGCTGAAATAACAATATTAATCATTGCAAGACTTACATATGGTATAGTTTGATAATTCACATATAAAAATAGTAGTTATATGTTGTATTCATTCTCACTTGATACATACATGTGTATTGATTAGAGCTTTACATTACGGAGTGGTTAGGTGCATAGTTTCCCTTCACAGGTTTGTGTGCCTACTGTGTTGTGAATTGCATAATTATCATGTTGTTTGAGATGGGATTTTGAGATGGAGTGTTAGTAGAATGGTTTGTCTATTCTGTTAGATAGAGTGTGGTTAGCTTGTAGGGTTATGCTTAAATTAAAGGTTAATACCTTTGGTGTGTTTTTTGACTACATGAAGTAGTTTGAATAAGTAGGTTGTTAGTAAGGAAGGGGAACCCCGACGCCCCTTGGCGGATTGAACTAGAACCTGCCGATCTCGATGGTGGCGCCGACTAGGGCATCTCAACTCCCCCGCCCGAAGCATCCGTAACCTGGCGGATTGCAGCTATCTACCCTGGAGCCCACAATGGCTCCCTAACTAATGCACCCTACACCCGTATATACAAGTATATACGCTGTATAAACTATGCTTGGAGGATTGTACATTTCAGTCATTTAGTAGTCTAGTACAGTCTTTATTAGGGCCTATGTTTATAGCAATACTACCAGACTGATATACATTTTCTGAATTTGCTGGGCAAATAATTTGTACGGTGAATAACTTGGTTTGTTGGCAGCAGGTAAAGGAGCGCGTGGGGTGGTGGAATGGTATAAATATGAATATGTATATATGTGTATATTTTGTGGTCTTGCATCAACAATGGTTTAGCGCAAATATCATGTGAGACCTCTTTACCAATGTAAAGCACAAACAAGTCTTAGTAGTTCCTAACAATATCTAAGTTGTGTTCCATCCTGTAGTTTTGGCTATGTTTTACATGCTGGATTTCACTGTCAGTTGACGCAAGTCTAACCACTTCAAAGTTCCAGAAGCAAATTGTTCATTTGTTGACATGTAGCACAGTTCTAAACACAATACATAAAGTAAATCAAACCTTTTACCTCAATCCATTATTGTAGGTGTGTGTGAGCTATTCAGGGGAGCAGGACGTAGTTCAGGCAGTAGAGTGTCTCCCTGTGAAGGTGTGGGTCGTCCAATCGATCCTGCTCAGTGGACACATTTGCAGTTTGGGCCATTTTCCGTTCGAACCAGTGGTTCACAACTGGTTCATTAAAGGCTGTGGCATGTGCTGTCCTGGCTGTGGTAAAATGCATATAAAAGACCCCTTGCTGCTTCTCGGAAAGAGTAGCCTATGTGCGGGCAGTGGCTTTCCTTCAAAGAAGTATGTCAGAATATGTTTGACATCCAATAGCTGATGATATGAAAATTAATGTGCTCTAGTCTAGAGGCGTCGTTAAAGCTGCATAGTCCGATGAAATATCAAATTTTCAAAACCAAACCAATTATGTAGATTTGATTTTACATATCTAACTTACATACTGATGCACTTTGTTTCTGCGTAGAAGGCAATGCTAAGTGAATTTAACAGAACCTTTTACTGCAGAGATCTATGGTGTCAGGCCAAAACTAATTTTCCATGTTTGCCCTCAAAATATCTCAAAAGTTTACCATTTAAAATAAAAGTAACTTTGAACTAATGTAGAGTAGATACTAGTGATCGATCTAATATATTTATCTCAGAAAAAAATACAGAAATTCAAAATCATCGGACGATGCAACTTTAAATAAATTGATAAAACCAGCTTTACTTTTTTTTGTTTTTTGTTTTTTGGTCCATTAGTTGTTTAAGCAGGGGACATTTCAGTCATAGACGACTGATCTTCCTCATTCCACTTACAATGTCAAATGTAATTAGGTGCCCGTATTTGGCAGGTAGCAACGCGTGTAGTGGAACGGGGCGTGGTGGCTGTGCTCACCTTTGTTTGCCTTCCGGTCCCAACACCAGAGTGTGTCGCTGTCACAACGGCTTCGTCATTAAACCCGATGGCGCAGGATGCGAAAAATGTACGTATCAGACCGGAAGGCGGCCATTGTTAGTGTCTGGGAATAACACTAGGTGGCGCCATCCGTGTCCATTCGTGACTCGGGTACCTATAAGGTGGGGTAGTTCAATCGACTGGTCGCCGTGCCAAGAATCACCCATTGTATGAGTAACAGTTGTTTGGTTGTTGGAGTTTTACGTCCTGACAACATCTAAGGTCATATCAGGATGGGTACCGACTTGTGATAGTGCGCACTCATGGCGACTTTATAGTGCTGCCCCACTGGGAAATTAGGGCACGGCACCATGACCTGATATCCCACTTGGTCGTGTTATTATGACTCTGAGCCAACCAATCCTTGCCCTATCCTAATAGTGCCGAGCACCAGGCTAGGAAGCGACAAATATAAAATTTAAAAGTTGTTGGTTTGACTAGACTTGGACCTGAACTTCTGACCTTCCACACACGAGAATGAGTAACATGTGCAATCGTAAGGAGCCTCCTAGGCAGTAGCTTGACTAAGAGACTAAATTGTTGGTTGGGTGTATCTGGGGACTCTGCAAATAGCGAAGTGACAATGATGATTACCATAATCGTGATAATAACAGTGACAAGGATGGTAATGATAATAGTGACAATGATAATAGGGATACTAGTGATGATAACAATGATAAGGATTGTGATGACACTAGTGAGGGCAATGGTGATAATCATGGTAATTATGATGATATTTATGTTCACAATTATGATAATGTTGATAACAATCATAATGTTGATCATAATGTTGATAGCAATGATAATGATGTTGATAACAATCCTGGAGGTGATGATACTAGGTCAATGATGATGATGTCAATGATATGATATTGATGTCAATGACCATTATGATATCGATGATAATGATGTCGATGATGATGATAATGTCCTTGATGATAACGTTGATGACAAGGTTGATGATAATGTTGATGATAATGTTGATGGTGATATTGATGTCAATGATGATAATGATGTCGATGACTTCAACTTGATGTCAAAAGTGAGAATGATGTCGAGGGTGATAATGATGCCCGTGATGATAATGATGTCAACGGTGATAATGATGGTGACAATGCTAATGAAAATGTTATGGATTATGATAGTGATTATCGTAATGATAAGGGAGATCGGGAGATCCGACCCATGAGTTTGTGGGTTCGAATCCTGGTCGAGTCAAACAAATGACTTTAAAAAATGATACTTGTTGCTTCCTAGCATTGCGTTCAGCATTATTAGGATAGGGCAAGGACTGGTTGGCTCAGTGTCAAGATAATGTGACTGAGTGGGATATCCGGTCATGGTGCTGGCACCCAGGTCTCCCAGTGGGGCAGCACTATAAAGTTGCTATGAGTGCACACTGTCACAAGTCGGTACCCACACTGATATGGCGTTAGATGTTGCTAGGAGATAAAACAACAACAAACAACACCATAATGATAACGATCACATTAATATTGACCTTGACGCTGACCTTGACATGATTAATGCTAATGTTGCGCCTTTGCCTTCTCCTCCCAGTGCCATTACTGAACGTATTGCTTGTGTCGGACGAAGCGAAGAGAGGCATCTTTGCGCTGGATCTAGACAAGGATGTCTTCTATCGACTGCCTCTGTTAGGGCATCACATCCCACGTGGCATTGCCTATGACGACAGAATCGACCAGTTCTTTTGGGTGGACGCTGGAAAGAAAATAGTTCTGACGAACTGCCTCCATGGGGCATGTTTGAAGAAACTAACCACTTATTCAGGAAGTGGTAAGTAACTAATGACGACTAATGCAAGCTGGTGAAGGCAGTCAGGGAAAATAACTATAGGTAACCAAACAACTAACCAATTGTAGAACTAACAGAATCACAGAGGGTGCAGAGATGTGAAAGAATGCCTACAAACAGAGAAAGAATGCATGCAGTAGATAGCTACACAACAACTGAAAGTAATAAAACAAGGGAAACCACGAGACCATTACTGTCTAGCGGCGATAACTAGTCATTAGACTTGACGGTTATGGTCAGCATAAACAAAAAGAACAAAAAAAGAAGAAAGTAAAATGCCATCAGGTATCTGGCACTACATCCTCAGTGTGCATTTGTGTCCTCAATACTTGTATCTCTTTTCACTGCCTCTGGAATTTAACATGCTGTGCACAGGTTAAAGCTAGCTTCCGCATCAATCCCGTGACCAATATTGTGTTAAACTGTCATTATATATATTCACGGTCTGTCATTATATTCAGAGACTGTATATATCTATGTTCTCTGCTATATTCTGGACATGTGTATGGTCCCATTTCAATATAATGCCGCCATCCGGTGGAATCCATCTGTGGCATTATCTGGTAAACCATATCAGTGGTGCTATTTAATGGCAGAGTCAACAACACTTACAGTTAAATGACCCAAAATGGATACCACTCTGGTCAAAGTGACCAAAGTTAGTCAAAACCATCAAGAGTGATATGAAATGTGCCCGTCCTGATATGACCTTAGATGTTGCTAGGACGTAAAACAACAACAAACAATCAAACAAACTGAAATGTGTACGGTAGGCACAAAAAACATGCTATTAAAAACCCATACATGGCGAAGCATCAGTGGAGTACAATGATGTGCGTTGGCAGTATCGATTAACAGAGCAGTTGTGATCAGAATGGCCCTAAAACTTAACCACTGTTTGGTATTATATATGAAGAGTTCAGACTCAAAACCACATAAACACCAATCCAAAAATGTAATTTAAATAAATATTTTTGCCTGAAAATAATTTTCAAGCTGACTAATTCCACTTATCTTATGATCATATGGTTATGGAGCAATGCAAAAAGAGTACGAATAAAAAGAAAAAAAACTTTTTAAAGGTTTGATTCCAATGTTTATATCCATTTTTGGATTGGCGTTTACATGGTTTTGCGCCTGAAATCTTCATATGTATTTTTAAGCGAGTAGTACAGGCAAGAGGCTGAGTCGTGACAGCTGAATAGGCCAGGTGGCAGCACCAGGCAAGGCAGAGATCCCCATTCACATGAGTTGCTAAATGTCAGTAGTTGTGAGGTGTCCAGATAAGGTGCAACCAGAGGCACCATTAAATGATAATCAGTTTACGGATAATTATACTCGCACAATGCTTATACAGCATATATATATATATATATATATATATATATACATACACACACTGGACGCGGTGGCGAATCGGTAGAGCACAGGCTTCCTTTGCAGAAAGTGGGGATGTCGATTCCCAGTCTAGTCAAACCAATGATTTACTAAATTCATACTTGTCGCCTCCTAGCCTGGCACTCAGCATTATTAGGATAGGGCAAGGTCTGGTTAGCTCAGTATCAGGATAATGTGACTGAGTGGGATATCAGGTAATGGTGCTGACTAGTGACAGCATGATTTCCCAGTGAGGCAGCACTATAAATTCGCCATGAGTGCGCACTGTCACAAGTTGGTCCCAGTCCTCATATAACCTTAGATGTTGCCAGGATGTAAGACTCCAACAACCTACCAACATAATGACTGTTCTGTTGCACTGCAGGTGTTGTGCCTGTAGGAATTGCTCTGGACAAGGATAACCAAAGGGTGTACGTCGTTGACAGTGGTACACCAATGATAATCAGTATGAGCTACGTCGGCACTCAGGAGAAGACTCTTATCTCGACAAACCTCAGCACGCCACTCAGCATTGCACTGGACACACAGGATGGGTAACATAAGGATATTAATATACTCAAATCAGAAAATCACTTAATTGCCTTCTCTCTATTTTTTTAAATATTTTTTGTTTGTTTTGTGATAATATACAGAGTTGATTTTGATTTGCTTTCTAGCGCCTTCAATTGTTCTTTGTTTGTGTCGTAGTCTCCGTAGATGAGCCCACTACCACGCGGTGGTGGTGGAGACTACACCGCACACCTACACAGTTACACTGAACTGTGCTAGGTGGCGGAAGACTAGCCACCAGGCAGACCCCCGATGGGGCTGCCCTCTACTGCGTGTGGCTAGCTCACCCCCCCCCACCCCCCCCCCCCCCCCCCCCCCCCACCCACCTATAGAGTCGACGTGCGACCTGGCGAGTTAGGGGGCAGGTCAGTTGACTGTGGACGCCACGGAGATCCAAGAGGTTTCATAATAAACCAAGTTGAAGCGTACTTATACTAAATCTTGGCGTTCTTCCATGAGTGCGTGGCAGTGTGGGGAGGAAGACAGTGGGCCATTACATTTGTTTAATGACTGCTGAGCACAAAAAGTAGATATCGACTATTGGGGGTCATGCGGTGGTTTAGATATATTCAATAAACAAAAATGACAAGTTTGTATTTGTTGTTGGTGGGTTTAAAGAACCACATTTGATCAAACAGGTAAAATAGAGTACAAATATATAATCTGCTTTCAATTTAAACACGAGCAACCACCCTAGCCCCCCCCTAAAAAAAAACCTTCATACAAATTTTATTCGATTATTGTGTAGACAATATAATATATAGAAAATATATAGGGAATAGCTCGAGAATATGCATAGGGAATATATATATATATGTCAGTAATGCACAGATTATTCATAGGGAATATATGCATATAAGGAATACCCATATAATATATATAGTATAGGGAATATATAAAGAATAGACATTACTGAAAAATAAAAAATGACAGGTTACCTATATAAAACGATTTGCTCGTGTATATAAATATGTGTGTTTATATTTAAATATGTGCGTTTATATTTAGATAACATAAATAGTTTGTTTGTTGGGGTTTTATGCCCAAGGTCATAATGATGAGCACCAACTTGTGACAGCATGCACTCATGGCGACTTTACAAGTGCTGTCCCACTGGGAGACCAGCTGCATGACTCGATATCTTACTCAGTCACATGATCCTGATACTGAACTAATCAGTCTTTTCCCTATCCTATTAATGCCGAGCGCCAGGCGAGGTATCGACAAGTATAAATTTGGTAAGCCGTTGTATTGACGTATTGCTTTGTTGCAGCTTCATGTACTGGTCTGACTCGGGCGGTTCACCACGCATTGAACGGGCACGTCTGAGTGATGGCAGTGACAGAGACGTGTTTGTGTCCGTAGAAACTGGCGCACCCAAAGGCCTGGCTCTGGACTTATTTGGTGAATATACAAACTATACTTTTTTGGGGGGTTAAATATTTGATTCATCTGAACACATATTTTGTCAGCACCGAGGTACTGGTCTTCCAGACGTTGAAGCGATCACATTTGGTTTGTACATGATGATGGGGAAGTGGAATGTGCTGCATATTTTATATGGCACACCCTATTCTGAACATTAAAAGTGGTAGAGCAGCCTATGCTGTATAGTGTACAGTGTAGGTACTCGACATAGTGTGGGAATGAGTCTCCTGCAGCAAGGTATTCACAGCAAGAAAATTCAATCAGGGCCACCTACTACTAATAATTCAGCAACACATCCCACCATCGCACTTCTCTACTAACAATGTTAGGTGGAAAACAAACTGACATTCAGCAACCACATCCAGGAAGCCGCCAACAGAGCTAATGGAATATTGGCTATCATTCGAAGATCGTACACATATCTAGACGAGGATGTTGTGGCCAGACTGTACACATCCCTTGCACGTCCACTTTTGGAATATGGAAATGTTATGTGGTCACCACTCTACAGGAAGGATGCTGAGTCAATTGAGAGGATCCAAAGAAGGGCAACGAAGCTCATACATGGATTCGATGAAATACCCTATGAACAACATATGCATCATTTGAAGATCCCAAGCATGTACTACAGAAGGGCCCGTGGGGATATGATTGAAGTATTCAAATATCTCCATGGTATCTACAAGACAGGCAGACCCCTTATTAGAGACTCCAACACCAGGACCAGAGGGCACTCCCTGAAGCTGAGGAACCGGTACGCCAGACTGGACCGGCGACACAACTTTTCGGCTTTAGGGTGGTTGACCTGTGGAATGACCTGCCGGAGAGTGTCGTAGCAGCAGAGTCGGTGAACTGTTTCACTGGATGCATACTGGTCAAGCATTACATATATCTTGGAGCCAGTGACAGTTGCTACGATCCACCACATCTGAAGAACTGTCTCCATTTCTATTAATTAAGAGCGGCTAACAGGTCCAAGGCCTATTATAGCTGTACCCTATTGATTGATTGAATGTTAGGAACATAAAAACAAACATGCAATTTTTGTTCACAACTCAAAAAGGCCTCTGGTCTCGCTATGGCTGTAACACAGGACAGAGACAACATACACAATATTTAATTATTAGTTTATTATATTTAACGATACAATTTAAACTGTTCAATTCTACAGACAAGAATAATGTTCATATTCAACCTTACCCATGACACTGAAAAGAGAAACTGTATGCTATTGTCTCACAATTTCTGTGGAGTCACATCACTGGTCTTTCTTTTGATTGTAGCAAACTTTTGTTAATCTTAGATTATTGTATTTATGTAAATGAATGTAAAATATTACAGTAGAAGACTAGTGTCTGGGAAATATTGCGCCTAGAGTGGGACTCGAACCCACATATAGTTGCATTCCGAGCCAGGATGCTAACGATTACACCACCTAGCCTCCCTTATATCAACATAATACCCAAGCTTACTTGTCTATGTGGTTACTTGCCTGAGAGGTCAGTGCAGACCACTACACTCATCCCCCTGGAATTTTAAGTCTTTTAATGCTTACAATTACATACATACAGGCAATGCACTTACATATATGAGACTGTCTCAAAAGGTGCTAAGCAATATGGGACAAAACGTTGTCGATAGTAACGATCAACACACTATCTACTTATGCATTTGCTCAGGATAAACTGATTTGTTTTTTACATGGTGTTTCATATTCCGAATAGAATACATATTGATTTGAAGCAAATGTCCTTGTGTTTTCAGTGTAACCGTTTCTGTGCTGTTTTGTGTCAATCATTACTATGGACAAAAAAACGAAGAGCTAGCACCTTTTGAGACAGGCTCATATACATACACAGGGCAGCTTCAACAACCATACAGCGCATAGCTGTACAGGATCATGGTCACGGCAACCAGTTATAAAAACACGGATGCTCTGCCGCTGTGAGCACCCTATGTAATTACAAAACTCTCCCCCTTCATTTCACCTGTGATGCAATCAGCCTAATCAATTTAACCATGTCTGGAAAGAGGAAGGAAAACTAGTCACAAGGATAAACAGTGAATAAGTTGTGCTTTATTGGCAGCAACTCCTGTCATCCCCCTTACATGTGACCTAGCACCTGCACTCCTCATATACTGCCCACACTATGTCTCATTGTCACTTTAGCCTGTATAATGAAAGCAGTGCCCACAACCCATGGGACAGGAGTCCTATGGCTGTGGATACACTCAATTTGAATAGATGAATTTGGATAGCATCAGACAGAGTGTCTGGGGTTCCTGCTCAAAAGTAGGTGTGTCTCACTCAAGAGCCAGGATGAGAGTGATTTTCCTTCAGTGTGTCTGAAGCAAACTTCTTGAATAATTCATTAGCTGAGACTAGTGTGTGGTCAGGATAGGCCAAGGGAGTCAGGTGACCGGACATTCCCCAGCCAGCCAATGAGACACTCCCACAGACTGGGTGGGTGACCACCCCATTAGGGGCTGTCACTCAAACCAGCTGCAGGTGGTGTACTCTATACATATGCAAATTAGGCAGGTGGGTCAGTCGGTGGTCTTGGGTGGACAGGATGTTGCAAACAGTTACAGATTTGTATATAGTAAAATCATTCTTTTCCTCCTTTGTATTCTTTATGAACACATAGAGAACATTTCAACCATCATGTACTGTTTCTTGCAAAGGAACTCTTTTCATTAACTCCAAACATCATATATAACAGATAGTTTACATCATTCCACATCATGTACATTTCCATCAACTCCACTCATAATATATAACATATAGTTTACCTCACTCAGCATCATGTACAATGGGAGTGGGATTCTATTGATTTTAGTTACTTCTTAGTTTACATAACTTAAGTCCCACTCCGACATTCAAGAATAATAATGCTCTCTGCCAATATATAATTCTTAACCAAAAATCCGTATATTTTTACATAGTGTTGTGGGGGTGATGAAAATGGGAAATATTGCACCTAGAGTGGGACTCGAACCCACATCTAGTTGCATTCCAGGCCATTGTGCTAACCATTACACCACCTAGGCTACCCACGCATACCTGTCAATCTGGCTACTTGCCTGAGAGGTCAGTGCAGACTACTACACTATTATCAGTATTCATCTAAGGAACACTTTGATAAAACCAGGTTACAAGATCTTTGATATGGTCATGAATTGTTTACTGATTGGAGGGGGGACGTAGCTCAGGCGGTAGAGTGTCCACTCGTGAAGGTGTCGGTCATCTGATCGATCCTACTCAATGGACCCATTTGCAGTTTGCGTTATGTTCCGCCCCAAACAGTGGTCCGCAACTGGTTCATCAAAGGCTGCGGTAAGTGCTATCCTGTCTGTGGGAAAGTGCATATAAAAGACCCCTTGCTTTTTTTCGGAAAGAGTAGCCTATGTGATGGCAGCGGGTTTCCTCCAAAGAAATATGTCAGAATGACCATACATTTGACGTCTAATAGCCAATGATAAAAATCAATGTGCTCTAGAGGCATCATTAAATAAAATACGCTTTACTTTTGTTTAATGAGTGGTCCAGTTCCACTATAAGTTTCCACTGGTACAAGTCGGTACTTCCGCTTATACCTGGCGTCCATTTGAATTATTATTTTCAGGCAGACGACTTTTCTGGGCGAATAGTGCCCAAAATCGAATAGAAATGATATCATTAAGCGGTACTGGACGACAGACGATTTACCACAAGTACCCAGAAGCTATCACTTACCTCACGTTTGGAAATGGAAAGTTGTACTTCTCAATCAGTGGAAGCAAGTAAGTGTTTCATATCTTTACATCACATATATTACTTTGTTTTCTGATTTATGCTATTTTCCGTTCCAACCAGTGGTCCATGACTGGTTCTTCAAAGGCTGTGGTATGTGTTTTCCTGTCTGTGGGAAAGTGCATATAAAAGCCCCCTTGCTGTTTATCGGAAAGAGTAGCCTATGTGGTGGCAGCTGGTTTCCTCCAAAGAAATATGTCAGAATGACCATATGTTTGACGTCCAAAAGCCGATGATAAAATCAATGTGCTCTAGAGGTGTCGTTAAATAATACAAGTGTTGTTGTTGCTCCCCCCAATGTGTTGCTACCTTGTCGTGGTGGGGAGGCTTGTGTGCCTCCGTGACCATGAGAGCTATACCGGCGGGGGCTAGCCCCCTGCCAGGTTTAACCAAGCCGGGCAGGACTCATGGTAGAGGACAGACTAAGAGCAGCAACTGGTCCTCCAGGTTGGGGGTTAGGCGTGGGGGCCAAGAACCCCACCCCGGAAAAAGAACAACATTACAGAATCACGAACAAGATACTCAAGGCCCAGGACCAGGAAAACTAGAGAGCCCTTGTTCGTGGCCTATGCCCAAAGTTGGGCGGTAGACGACACGTTCATCTGTGACACGGCTGAGGAGGTGTTTGTGTGGATGGGCACTGATGCCTCAACAGGCGAACAAGAAGATTGATTGATTGATTGGTGGTTGCTTTACGCCGTGTCGGCAGCATAGGCCATATTCACGGCGAGAAATGTTTGTTTTTTGTTCAAACCATCGCTTTTACATGTAAAAGCAGACAATCAATTATGTGCCAATAGACACTAATTAAATTAGAAAGCTCACAATCATATATCTGTGGTCAAGGGAAACAAATTCCCATAGAAAAAGAAAAGTTTCATTAATAATTAATAGAATCCATTTAGTAAACTATATAAGGTGGTACAGTCCAGCTGCCCTCAAAAAGGCTAAAATGTTTTCCTGTTTTACCTTAGTAAAAAGGTCATGCATACTGCTGCAGTGTAGAACCGTTGGCGCAGGGCCAAAAAATCAACGCAACTTAGTAAAATGTGTTTGAGTGTCAGTGGGGACTGACACCCAATACATTCAGGGGGAGGTTCCCCCTTGAGCAGAAAAGCATGTGTAAGCCACGAGTGGCCAACACGGCAGCGACTAAGGACCACTTGGTCCCGCCGACCTCCCGCATGAGTCTGTGGTGGCTTTCCCACAGATGGTTCAATTTCTTTAAGTTTATTGATGTTTTCATCCCACTCATGTTGCCATTTGGATTTTATGTGGGTGGCTATTAGTGGTTTCAGATCAGAGTGAGGGATCAGACACGGTTCAAGATCACAGTTCAGGGCCTTCTTCGCAGCCCGATCAGCTCGTTCGTTTCCTTGTATGCCAGCATGGCCAGGCACCCAGCACAGGTGGATATCATACCCATCTGTTGTCAGTTGGTTCATTTTATAAATGACCGTTGCTAGAATAGGGTGATTCGTTTTCAGTCCAGCAACAGCCAGGAGGCAAGAGAAGGAATCACTGTATATAACATAGTTAGTGTGGTTGGATACCTCGATATACTCCAAAGCGAGAAGGAGTGCTCGGGCCTCTGCAGTGAAAATCGAGCTCTGATCTGGCAAACGTACACCAAATTTTTCCCGTCGGCAGACTGCCGCAGCAGCTACCCGGCTTTGGTCTTTCGAACCATCAGTATATATGGAGAGGTGGTCTGCAAACTGGCCTTGAATCTCTGCATGCAGTCCTTTGTACTCGAGTGGATGTGTCCCAGATTTCCTCAGTTCCGTGAGTCGGAGGATAACCGATGGCTTTCTCAACCGAACAAGAAGAAGAAGTTGTTGTTGTTGATGCACTTAGCATTGTGCACACACCGGGCGCGGTGGTCCAATCGGTGGAGCACAGGCTTCCCCTGCGGTATGTTGGGAGTTTGAAAATGTGGCCGAGTCAAATCAATGACTTATAAAAATTGATACTTGTTGCTTCCTAACCTGGCACTCGGCATTAATAGGATAGGGCAAGGACTGGTTAGCTCAGTATCACGATAATGTTACTGAATGGGATATAAGGTCATGGTGCCGGCTGCCTGGTCTCCCAGTGGGGCAGCACTATATAAAGTCGCTATGACTGCACACTCTCACAAGACGGTACCCATTCTCGTGTGACAATAAATGTTGCTAGAAAGGAAAACCTGAACAAACAAACAAAAAACTATTTAATTCCTGAAATAATTTATTCCGTTCTTTTGAATCATCGACACAGAAGAGATAATATGCGATAATTTTTAGATTAACTAGGACCTTTCATTTTTGTAAAGTCTACGACTCGAATCTGTGGTTGTGTAGGCAGGCTATAGTGAAATCAATACAGGCAAAGAGAAAGGAAGAGTAAAAAGTGTAAAAGAAGAGAGCGAGTAAAGCCCTCTGGTTTATTATTTATATGGTACATGGATTCAGTGTAGAGTATCACCCCACCCCATTCTCCCAATGAGAAACAAGCATTCTTAGCTCTACCAATAGGGATCCAGCATTCCTGGTCCCCATGGTTACCATTGATCTACCCACCACCACCAAGCTGTGTGGCTCCCCTGGCCACCACCTGCCTTGAGCCTGAGTGTGGTGATCCTGACTCGCAGATGGGGGAGGGGGTAGTGTGTAGGGCTCTGAGTGCCCCTTACACACAGTCCTGCCAGTACCACAATGTCTATTTACCTATCAATCAAGCACCACCAGCACCTACATAAACACATATATGCACGTGGGGCCGTATGCATGGGGCGGTGGTAGCGGTCTAAACCTGGGGGTAACAGGGATATCAGGGGTAGCGGCGAAACCCGGGGGGTAAAAGTCGAGTAAGCTACCCCCACTCCGTAGCAGGTATAAGGGCGGGGGTAGGGACCGACTCGGGCCAAATCTATCAAATGCGCTCATATTTAACAGAATTACATACGCAATAAGTGAAATTGAATCAAATTAACCCTAAAATCGAACCGTTATTAACGCATAACACCGCATTGGCGGTGTTATGCACATTGTCGAATCGACGAATGTAAAGTAAACAAATCGCCGCCGCGACGTCGATATCCATACTGGCATAACGCCAGCGGAAATGTTTTATGCTCAAATCTATTGAATGCGATCATATTTAACAGAATTACATACTCAAATCGTGAAATTTCATTAAATTAACCCTAAATTCGAACCGTTATTAAGGCTACCGCCGCATTGGTGGCGATATTAATAGTGTCGAATCGACAAATGTACAGTAAACAAATCGCCGCCGCTGCCGCCACGACGTCGATATCCATACTGGCATAATGCCAGCGGCAATGTTTTACGCCCAAATCTATTGAATGCGATCATATTTAACAGAATTACATACTCAAATCGTGAAATTTCATTAAATTAACCCTAAATTCGAACCGTTATTAAGGCTACCGCCGCAGTGGCGGCGATATTAATAGTGTCGAATCGACGAATGCAAACCGGCACAGAGGGATTTCCCAAATCTATAAATAACTACAAGGGTAGCTACCTCCTTGCCGCTTTGGCTCCGCGCATACCCCGTGACCCATTTCTTACCCCCGGCGATAGCTACCCCGAACTCGGTCCTTACCACCGGGGACGATAAATAATTCTTCATGCATACGGGCCCTGGTCACGTATAGCTGTTTTGTAATAGAACATTTGCATTCTCCCACCAATGCTTTTATATCGGAATATTATACAATTTGTTGTGCTTTTCAGAAACATACGCTCCATTAACCTCCAAACAAATGACCAGGAAACTTATGGAGATGACCAGTTTCGTATGGTTTCCGGACTTGCCTTAGTATCAAACGGTATGAACCATTTCTCCTGCTTAATCTGACCTGAAAGTACAGTCAAGCCTCTCTAACCGACCACCTCCATGGTCGGTCGATTTAGAGAGATTTTACTGTATAGACAAAAAAGTTGCTCGATGACAGTATATTTGAAGATAAAGTAAATATTAACTGTTGTCTTATATAGGAATTTACGCTGTTCTATTTCCATTTTTGATTAAATACAATATGCCGGGCCTTGTCTATGTATATATGGATATCTATCTATATTTATATACGGATATATATACGTCTATATCGCTATATATCTGCATATTTCTGTCCATAGATAGATGTTTACGAAAAGAGATATATATACATATATATGAATATCGAAGTATATATCCATATAAATGTATATAGACGAATACACCTGCAGATATCCACATTCATGTATATGTTGATATACATGAATATAAATGTATATCTCCATATAAATGTATGCAGTAAAACCTCTCTAAATCGAACGACCATGGGACCGACTTTAAGTGGTCCATTTAGGGAGGTGGTCGGTTTAGAGAGTTAGAATAATGGTACAGTGGTATTATTTGTGGGTTCGTTTGGGACCCAAATAAAGCGATCGATATAGGGGAGTGGTCGATCTGTGGAGGTGGTCGGTTAGGGCGGTTTTACTGTATATACATATATACAAATATATATGTATATATCTATATTAAAATATGTATACACATATAGATGTGTATAGAAGTATATATCTATGTAATTGTATGTATACGAATAAGGATGCATTTATCCTCATAAATGTATATATAGATATATATGATTATAGATGTATATATCCATATACAAATTCATTATTTACTCTATATATAATATACAAATGTATATGTATTTGTCTGTATACAGGCATATATACATGTATATACGAATATAGGTGTATGCATCCATTAAATTAATATACATATACGAACATAGGTGGATATGTCCATATACATGTATATATCCCATATAGTTAATATATCCATATACAATATGTGTACATATGTACGAATATATATGAATACACCAATGTAAATGTATATAGGTACATATATCCAGATAAATGTATTTAAACATATATTTAAGAACATGCATGCACATATCCAGGGGCCACTTCTCTTCCTCATATAATGATCTTAACAATTGGCTAGAAATTGAAAATATCCAACCATATGCAGATGATACATTAGTATATGCCGCAGGCAAATCAACTGAAGAAATAGAAACAAAACTATCTAACACTAATAAAGCTAACCGAGTGGTGCCAACTAAACAGGATAACCATCAACAACAGCAAATCGAAAACAGTACTATTTGGTACCAGGCTAATGCGTAATGAAAAATTAAAGTGTCTTCTGAACTAGAACAGGTAGACAACTACTGATACCTGGGAGTGGATCTAGACAGACACCTAAATTATGACCTCCACATAACAAATACTTTCAAAAAAGTAAACCACAAAATATGGCTCCTAGCAAAACTGAGATAGTACATGACTGAAAACATGGCAATTAAAATATATAAAGGCATGATCCTCCCCTACTTTGACTATGGCGATGTAGTATACATGGGAGGTAATACAAAACTATTAAACAAACTACAGGTGCTGCAAAACAGAGCCCTCAAAATATGCCTTCAGTGGCATAAAAGATATCCCACAATAGAATTACACAAAAAATGCAATGCAACACTATTACCCAGTAGAAGGGAAACACACCTCAAAATACTAGTACACCATTACACCACAAAACCAGGCTACAGAGTCACCCCTCTCAGGCAAATGGCGGCCCCAATGCTACTGACAGCAATAAGTAACACAACAATTTATGAGAGAAGTGTACTGGCCATGGCAGCACACGCCTGGAATAATCAACCCACACAACACCAGGTAATCGAAAGCCTGGACCACTATAAAAGATCCTTAAAGAAAACAAGGCAATACACAACCACCTACTGAAGAAACAATATCTCACCTGACCATGGGCGCAGTCAATGCTTGCTGTGTTCTGGCACAAAAAGCAAAAGACAGGCCAGAAAAGTTGGTAGATATTACAAATACGGAAACTAGCCCACCTAAGTACTAAGGAAATCCGAATGACTATCACCATATGGCGCAGTCCGTCTGGGTATGTGTAATGGCACAAACAAAAGCAGAACAGGGCAGGCCTTGGTCAAGCATCGGATTCACCCTGAAATACAAAATGGCTAAGCATACAACACAACCATCCCACCTAGCCGCAGTCCTGAAGGGTCCGGGTGTGTTCTAGCACACTGGTGCACTTTCTTAGGACAGGGCATGGGTGAAAGGATGCTGTTACAAACCAAAAAAGGTACGGGGTCCTCTCCCGCAGGCCTGTATGTCATCTGGGTAGATGTACATAGTAGGCTATGGTATCATACTCATATTAGAATTTTTTTTTTTTTAAATACAAAAAAACTAATATAGAAGCTACTAACACCCAAAGCTCCAAGAGGTTAGCCCGAGCAAGACCAGGTAAATACTCCTGAGTGCGGGACCAGACCAAAACAGAATCACTGCTGCCTAGCATTGAAAACAAGCACCCTCACAGGAGCTTATACGCTCATCATCATCATGCTGTCAGTCGCGATGCGACAAAGACTGCTTTCATTACTTGACTGCCGCTCTCCATTTAGCTCTCTGCTGTGAGAGTTGTCTCCATGAGTCGGTCTTAATGTCTCTCAGCTTCAGGTTTCTCTTGATGGTTTCCTTGAACCGGAGATGAGGCCGCCCTCTATTTCTGTAACCAGAAGATAGTTGAGAATAGAGGATCTGCTTTGGTAGCCTGTCTGATGACATCCTCATGAGGTGTCCAGTCCACCGGAGATTCTTTTTGATCAGAAGATCTTCCATAGAGGGCAGCCCCGTCCGTTCGAGTATTTCCTTATTTGTCATTTTGTCCTTCCTGGTTAGCCTCATGATTGAACGCAGATGTCGCATCATGAAGGCATGCAGCTTTTTCACCTGTTGTCTGTACACTGTCCAGGCCTCGGCTCCGTATAGTAGGGTGGATAGCACCCTACTATACGGTCCATAGCGTATAAGCTATGTCCATAGCTTATACGCTATGGACATAATAAGTAACTTGTCACAAAAAAAAAGAAAAAAATATCCATATACATGTAAATATATTCATATATAAGAATATATCCATATTAAATCATGATCCATATATTCATGAATATAGATGTATATATCCATATAAATGTATATATATATAACAATATAAATGTATATATTCACATACATGCATAATATAAACGCCATTTCTTGTTTTATTTGGTATTTAGACATATCATTAAATGTTTAATGATATGTCTAAATCGAATTAATGATCTCATTAAATATTTAATGATGTCATTAAATATTTAATGATCTCATTAAATATTTAATGACATCATTAATTGGATTAGATATATCACTAAATATTGAATATCATTAACTCGATTTGATCATGTGAAATGTATTTGAACATATGTTTAAATCAGGGCACTTTTTTAATTCTATTTAATCGTATGATCAAATCCATTTGAACATATGACTAATGTATTTTATCATATCATTAAATCAATTTCATGATATGATTAAATATAGTACATTTAGACATATGTTTAAATGTATGTAGACAGATCTTCAAATCGATTTGATGATATGCTAAAATGCACACATAATTAATCATATCATTAAATCGAGTTGATGATATGTCTAAATACATTTAAGCATATTGTAAAATATTCCGACTCTTTAGGTCTGGTTCATAAATAAATAATAGTTAAAATCAATTCTAAAATATCTCCCTTTCACGAAACTCATGTGAAGCATTAAGAAAACTATTTTAATCATAGTTATATCATCCAGTTATTTCTATAAAGTCATTATAATAATATTCCAATTATATAAGTAGCACTATAAAACCTCTCTAATAATACCTAATTAATTCTATCATGTTGGTAAATACATATGCATAATATTCAAACCAAGTTGTGAAACCATGGTAGAATATGTATATTAATTGAAGTGATAATTAATATCAGATTGTTCTAAGCTTCTACATCGAATATAACCACTGGACATAAGAACTCTGGAAAATGATTACTGTATTGGTATATTTACATATATTACTGAGTTTTCGTAATTTGTAACAGATTTCAGCTGCTGACGTTGTATTTAATTTACATAAGCGCATCCACCAGCTCTGCGTGGTTACTCGGCGTAGTTCCAAAAGACCCGCTAGGCGTGGCCGATATATGTATTTAATGTTAAGGTTCGAGTATAGGTGGTGCCAGCGACCGTTTGAATAAGGATCCGACTCCAGCTTGTTCAATTACCCATGTTGCGAGCAACATCGACAATGTGGGTCACTTGCAACATCTTCAGGAAATGGGACAGGTACGAGTGTCTTGGTTGCCTTATTTCTTTTTTCCATCCAAAGTCCCCAAGATTCAGTTGAGGTAGGTCATTTTCCTCTGGTTTGTTTTGTTTGTTGTTGTTTTACGTCCCAGCAATATCTAGGGTCCTATCAGGACGGGTACCGACTTGTGACAGTGTGCACTCATGGCGACTTTATAGTGCTGTCCCACTGGGAGACCAGGCCGCCAGCATCATGACCTGATTTTTCCTCCAGTGAGCGCCATCGAATGACTTGGTAATGTGCCCATTTTACATTCCCTAAGAATGCTTCTGGTGTAGGTGGCAGTGAACGCAGTTTGGGTGACAAGGTGATGCTTTTACCATTTTTGGCAGCCCAAAGTTGAACACAAATCTCTGACACCTTTGCTGCATTTTTCATGCCATAACATGCAGATATGAATGTCATAGCTTGCTTGTAGACATCTACTAAGTCTGTGGTAACGTCAGCAACAGCAGACAAGGTGTGGTCTGCCTGAAGGACTCTGATCACTGTTCCCTTTCCAATACCAAAGTAGGTGGCAACTGTGTCACAGCCGAAAAGGGCATGAGCTGGCAGGAGAACTGGTACAAGCATCTTGTGTAGTTTTGCTGACTCACCAATATCTATGACTGTCCTGTCCTTAATCAGGGATTCCATAATGACTTGAACTTTGAGATCAGTTTGATTATCGTAATAGACAAGGAGGATGACGACATCAGTGTTATCAGATATCACTGTGATGGATTTACCTTTCAGACTGCACTGTAGCACCTGCTGGACAATAATATTAGCCGCTTCCTCATGGGTTGTTGTGAGATCATACCATCTTCTTGTTAACTAGTGGTATTTTACATGCTAGAATCTTTATAGGAAATAGAACCCTAACTTCTGTGTGTGGAGGCCGGAAAGCACTAATGTATGATATTACTCAAGCGATGATCCGCTTACTATATCTGCTTACTATATCTGCTTACTATATCAGTTCCACGAAATAGTAACCCAACAGAAAGTAAGTGTGGTAAAGTCTAGTAGGGAGGGGTGGCTGGCTCATTCTGCTGTGCTGTCTCCAGGTCATCCTCCTGCCACACCCCCTGCCCAGCTCTTTTATGCAGATGGAACACATTAAAAATACAGGTACACAGTTGCTGGGAGTCTCCTCAATCAGGTACAGTAACATGGCATTTCATTGGCTGAACTCCTCCAGTCAGTGGTGGGTGGGAGGCAGGGTGGGAGTGGGTAGATGATTTAAATATGATTAAAACAGTTTTCTTAATGCTTCAAATATGAGTTTCGTGAAAAGTAGATATTTTAGAATTTTTAAAAACTATTATTCATTTATGAACCAGACCTAAAAAGTCGGAATATTTTACATTCTGATCTCTTCATTTTGAATTTCAACAGGCCTGATTCCTTGTGCAGTGAACACTAGCTTGTGTAGACTGGTGCATTCTGTGTGAAAGCGTCTCCTACACCTGTCACAGTTCTTCATGGATTATTTGGATGAGTTGCTTATTGTTTGCTGCTACAGTTAGCCCAACTTTCTGGGCTGGCAACATAGTCTTTAACTTGAGATGGTGGACTCGACTAGCCCTGTTTCCAGATCTCATGCTAGAATCATGGTAATGGCCAAGCACAAAGTACACTTCATAGTCCTATAAAAGTTGTTAAAGATGTTACTTCACATTTGAAACATAGTCCTAAACAGTGCCAGCCTCTGGCCAATGGATGACTCAGAGCAGAGCACAACCACATATTACCAGCTCATCAGTCTTTCCTGAATTTCTACTTAGCACTGCTACTTGGGAACTCTTCTTCAACTATGATTTATTTCTTGCAATCCTCATTCCATCACCAGTAAAATTCCATCAATGTTGGTACAAAAGCAAGCTCATGTGAGAGGTCATCCTTGATATCAATATCCCTCAAACTGGACAGTAGCCCAATGAGTAGACTCCAATGACTTGTAATCCTGTTGTCCCAATGGAAACTTTCTGCTTGGTTACAGTTATGGTAATTACCTTATTCGGAATGGTTGCATAAAACCTGCTTGGCCACTTCCTTTCGAATTCCACCATGTGTGTCCTTCCAATTTCTACAAACTTCCGAGCATTGACTTCAGTTTTGTCAATTTTTCCACTTACAATATTGACTGTCACTTATGGGTGGTGTGCAGGATTCAAAGGGTCAATGTACATCTCAAGCTTTCTGCGGAAGTCTTCTCTGTCCTTTGCATCGGCCTCTCGTCTTGCAATTCCTTCTTTCATGTTGGTCACTTGAGTCCATGTATAACTGTTTTCACCTTTGTCCATATCAGTGAGGCCTGACAGGAGTTATCCACATACATGTTAACTGAGGACCCAAACCTTGAGGGCCTCAGGATTAAAGGTGATTCCAACTATGCTGCCTTTAATCATCATCATTATGCTGTCAGTCGCGATGCGACAAAGACTGCTTTCATTACTTGACTGTCGCTCTCCAGTTAGCTCTCTGCTGAGAGAGTGATGTCCATAAGTCGGTCTTAATGTCTCTCAGCTTCAGCTTTCTCTTGATGGTATCCTTGAACCGGAGATGAGGGTGCCCTCTCTTTCTGTTACCAGAAGACAGTTGAGAGTAGAGGATCTGCTTTGCTAGCCTGTCTGATGACATCCTCATGAGGTGTCCAGTCCACCGGAGATTCTTTTTGATCAGAAGATCTTCCATAGAGGGCAGCCCTGTCCGTTCGAGTATTTCCTTATTTGTCACTTTGTCCTTCCAGGTTAGCCTCATGATTGAATGCAGATGTCGCATCATGAAGGCATGAAGCTTTTTCACCTGTCATCTGTACACTGTCCAGGCCTCGGCTCCATATAATAGGGTGGATAGCACGATTGAACGGTAGATCTTGCCTTTGACCCGCATGGACACATGGTGGTTGTTCCAGAGTCTCTGGCGTAGTCGGCCGAAAGATGCTGCCTTTACTGTGCGGATAACATATAAGAGGTCACTCCAAATCCCATTCCATATGCCTTGGAAATGAAATGATGCATGATATGATCCCCATTGAGGAAATGTGACAGGATATGCGATGGGAGTGTTTGCTTGGACCGTGGGTAATACAGTCCATACCAGGCATAATTCATATGCCTGGCAGCGGTTGTAATACAGAATCATTTCTTTGAAAGTCACAAGGTGCAACAACCAATCAAACTGAATCGATATTGTGATGTCATCACATAATCTGCATTGCGTCAAACTTGTTCTGTAAAGTCACACCACATTATAAAGACTCTTATAGTATAACACTTACCGTATTCTCACCGGTTAACGCCCATGTGTGGGTTAACGCACCACTTGGCGAGTATTTTGTAAACACCCACCCCTTAGGCGCTCACCAGTTTGTAAGCGCCCACCCCCAACTTCAGTGATTTGTGAATTTAAGCGCATGAGGCGTTAAACCACAAGAATACGGTAATTGTAAAATCTGTTATAATGCAACATACCCAGGTTGCAGGTGTGTGTGGGGGGAGCTATTGGGGGAGAAAGCTACTTATTCTGTGGGATTAACTTCAGCTCCTGGAAATAGCTGGACGGACAATGAAGGGTGCTTTGGGGGATTAGTTCGGGGCTGTGGGAAGGAAGGAGCGCGTTGCTACGCGTGTGATAATAGGGGAGCTGAGGGAGTATATAAGGCCTGTACTTGATGATAGTAAAGTATTCCTACACCCGCATGCTGAGACCACTGTGTTGGGTTCCTGTTCTTCCCTGACGACAGCAGGGACCAGCACCGGACCTTTCAACACGCAACTCTGAACTGATATATACAGTAAAACCTCTCTAAATGGTCCATTTAGGGAGGTGGGAGGTTTAGGGAGTTAAAATATGGTTACAATGGGACCCAAAGAAAGCGATCAATATAGGCGAGTGGTCGATCTGTGGAGGTGGTCGGTTAGAGAGGTTTTACTGTATATATATATTTTTATATTTTTATCCAGGACAATTGGCCAGGCCCACCACCACAAGTCCAGTTACATCACAAGGTGACGCGGGAACTGCTTTCAGCAGCCTGAATACAACACAAGTGATCAGCATCGCTGTGTCCGTTGCAGGACTGATCATCGTTGTCCTAGTCATCGTAGTTGGCATTCTATGCTACAAATGTATGTATGTACACTGCTATTACTTTGCATTTTTTTTAAGTTGATCTAAGTAGTTTCTCAATTGTCTTCGTATTTTTTAATTGTTCTTGCAGCCATTTTTTTAAAACATTGTTTGATATGAAATTTCTTCAACTAGGTTCACCTTATTTTCAATGCTGGCCAGTTGTAGTGTTGGTGTCACTGACAGGCTCTATTGAATTGACTTAGTGTTCCTTCAAGTCAACAATAACTATTTAATAACTACACCACTATCTAAGTTGGATATGTTGGATCAAATCTAGGTCTTTGGGCATTGCTAATGGTATGACTAATCAAATAACTTATCAGCAGCTAATGTATAGTAAGATAACACCAACACTACAACTGGCCAGCATTGAAAACAAGCATGGGTACCCAGGCTTATATGCTATGGACAGTATAAATACAGCCTCAATAAAAATTAAAAAAATTAAATTAAAAAAAGATTTCATCAGACTATGCAACAGTCATATCTACATTTAAAGCTGATAGTAGCTTTAATTTTTTTAATTTAATGAAATGATGCATGATATGATCCCCATTGAGAAGGTAGAGTGTTCACCTGTGAAGGTGTGGGTCGTCCGATCGATCCTGCTCAGTGGACCCATTTGGAGTTTGGGCTATTTTCCGTCCTCATACCCCTGTCACACTACGACGTAACGAGCGAACGTGAGCCTAACGTGGTCATTTTTTGTCATTACATTGACGTATGTTGGGTTACGTTATGATGACGTCAGAATGACGTTAGACTGACGTCGAGCTACATCACGTTATGTCGTGTTACGTCGAGTTACGTCGAGTTACGTCAAGGTTTTCGACATGTTCAAAACTTTTGACGTACTTCGAACGTAAGGGTTTACGTTCGCCGTATGTCCTGTACACGTTCGGCGAATGTCAATGACGTTAAACAGACGTTATTAAAACGTTGGTCACTACGTTCAACTACATTGCACTATGTTGCACTATGTTGACCCACATTAAAGCCTGTGGGAACGTGAAGTCCGCGTAGTGAAAACGCCCGGATAACGGATGCCTAACGGATGTCCAATGTATGTTTACTGTTTTGCCACCATTTCATGACGTAAGTAACATAAGGTAACGTAAAGCAATGTAGTTCTGGTAATGGAATAACGTACATAACGTTCCCTGAGCGTAATTACTTTGTCCTCTCTGGTTGAATGACGCCATCACTACGCTTTACCGCCATTACTCTCTCGTCCACTACGCTGCATTCACGTTCAACTTGTGCCCAAATTTGCATACTATGCTGAGAAGTTCGACGTTTTTCACGTTCTCCCTATGTTGACGTCGTTACGTCATAGTGTGACAGGGCCATAACCAGTGGTCCACAACTAGTTCATCAAAGGCTGTGGTACGTGCTGTCTTGTCTGTGGGAAAGTGCATATAAAACACCCATTGCTGCATATCTGAAAGAGTAGCCTATGTGGCGGGAGCAGGTTTCCACCAAAGAAATATGTCAGAATCCAATAGCAAATGATATGAAAATCAATGCGCTCTAGAGGCATCGTTAAAATAAAACAAGCTTTTTTGGGACCGGGCAAAAAGACCATATTAAAGTTCTCTCCACTCTCACCACCCCATCTGCAAACACAGAGCGAGCCGGGACCGGCAACCAGCAGCAGCAGTTACCATGGCAACAGCAGCACCCGTCAGCACAATGCAGCTTCCGGTTGCGGCACTTCCAACAGGTCCAAAGTCGGAGCCTGAGTATGCGGAGGTTGTAGAGATGAGACCGCCGCCGTACGCGTCCCGCCCGCCGATGTCGCTGCCGTCGGCGTCCAGCATGGAACTTCTGGCCTCCCCGCCCCCGGCCTACCAGCAGCGCTACCTGTCGCCACAGGAAGCAGCTGATACTTCCGGTGCGCATGCGCCCGGCCCGCAATACGCAGATGATTACTCCTGGCTACAGCGTGGGAACAGGGACCAGTCTGAGGCGAAGAGGATTTACACGCCTCTTCAATTCTAGCTACTACCAGACGGGGGTGGCCGAATGAGTTGAGCGTCCGTCCCCTGATTTGGGAGATCAGGTGATCTGAATCCATGGGTTTGTGGGTTCGAACCCTGGTCAAGTCAACCCAATGATTTAAAATTTAATACTTGTCGCTTCCTAGCCTGGCACTCGGCATTACTAGGACAGGGCAAGGACTGGTTCGCTCAGTGTCAGGATAATGTGACTGAGGGGGATATCAGGTCATGGTGCTGGCGACCTGCTTTCCCAGTGGGGTAGCACTATAAAGTCGCCATGAGTGCGTACTGTCACAAGTCAGTACCCGCCCTGATATGACCTTAGATGTTGCTAGGACGTAAAACAACAACAAACAATCAATCATAGCTGGAATCGACGGACCTAACCACCACCCCGAGCCGCCCCGCCACACACACACACACTAACTCACCCCCCCCCCCCCCCACTCACTTCTGTGCAGCTTTTTTCTTCTTTTTTTCCCTTGAAAACCTTTTCTTGAATATATATACTGCCTATCTTGGATAACTCTGAATAGACTTGTTTTCACCATTAGACAATTTGTCAATAGAAAGCCCGGGCCTACACTTTTACCGACCCAAGGGATTTTTAACCTCCCACACCACATAGACATGGTATGAGAGCAACTGGCCTTTGATGATGCTGTAAGTTATACACAGCGGTGGAAATCCAAATTGGCAGAGGTGGGGTATGGGGAAGTGAGCATCAGTTGGCTGCTGCTTGATGCGTAAGTTCTCACAACTGACGTCAGAGGGCAGGTTTGTGGTGGAAATCCTCTATTAGAGTGCTCTGCCTTTGCGTCAAGGATAGTGAGTCGCTCTGCGATGCATTAATTAGTTTCTGCCTCTGCCGACAGAGGGCGGGTTGGTGGTGGAAAGATCAGTTTCTGCTACTGCCGACAGAGGGCGTGTTCGTGGTTGAAACATCAGTTTCTGCCACTGCCGACAGAGGGCGGGATGGTGGTGGAAACATCAGTTTCTGCTACTGCCGACAGAGGGCGTGTTCGTGGTTGAAACATCAGTTTCTGCCATTGATGACAGAGGGCGGGGTAGTGGTGGAAATATCAGTTTCGGCCATTGACGACAGAGGGCAGGTTGGTGGTGCAAACATCAGTTTCTGCTACTGCCAACAGAGGGCGCATTGGTGGTTGAAACATCAGTTTCTGCCACTGCCGACAGAGGGCGGGTTGGTGGTGGAAACATCAGTTTCTGCTACTGCCGACAGAGGGCGCGTTGGTGGTTGAAACATCAGTTTCTGCCATTGACGACAGAGGGCGAGGTAGTGGTGGAAATATCAGTTTCGGCCATTGACGACAGAGGGCAGGTTGGTGGTGCAAACATCAGTTTCTGCTACTGCTGACAGAGGGCGTGTTCGTGGTTGAAACATCAGTTTCTGCCACTGCCGACAGAGGGTGGGTTGGTGGTGGAAACCATCAGTTTCTGCTCCTGCCTACAGTCTGTTTGTTTGTTGTTGTTTTACCTCCTATTAACATCTAGGGTCTAGCCTACAGTCATGCGCGACAAATGCATGGGAGCACTCCACATAAGCATAAACAGCGCGACAATTAAGAGTGCAACTGGCGCGTTTGAATTCGTCGCAGCGCGTTTGAGCTCGCATGAGCGCGCATCTTGGCTCGCCGGAAATAGACCTGACCTCTTCTCGTGCTCGTGAGAACTCAGTGAGCCAGACAAATGCACAGTGGGTTAGTCGGGTTCCAATACCCATTGTGGCCACTAGGGGCTATGTGACTGCAAACGCTTTGAAACAACCACAGTGGCGACCTCTATTGTGAAGGCCAGGGGACCAGGCTACGCGATGGTTTGTTTTACAGTACACAACTCAAAACTCTTGTATTTTTGTTATCCGAACAATTTGACATAAATATAAATCTCCTCAAGCAGCAAAATAATGCAATGCCTATATTTATCACACAGCTATCCGTAATTAAACATTTTGACAAAAATGGGAGAATCACCATGCAACCGTATGCTCAATAAGGGACAGTTGTGACCCGGTGTTGCAGTTTCAGCGGCACACCAGTTTGCGAGGGACACATCGCTTCTGCGCATGCATCAAAATCGAACAGCATCATCACTAACCTTATAAATTTAATATAATGTTTTTGGTAAAGATGTTTTCTATATGTGTACCAAGCGATTTGTTTCTAGGTGGGTGTGGTTTTAGAGATATTTCACTTTTGCTGTATTTTCTGTATGAAGATTGCTCACAACCATTGACAATGCCTTGAGTTTGATGGTACGCGCAGTGCAAAACATTAGTTTAATTCAAAATTAATAGAAATCCAGAACCCTTCCCTTATCAATTTAATATAATCCTTTTGGTACACATGTTTTCTATATGTGTACCAAGGGATTTGTTTCTAGGTGGTGTGGTTGTAGAGATATTTAACTTCTTCTGTATGGAGATTTGCTCACAGCCATTGACAATGCATTTGAATGGATGTGTCCCTCGCAAACTGGTGTGCCGCGGAAACTGCAACACCCGCTCTCCTCCTTTGGTCAATGCTGACCCTTCTCCCATTAACCACCACCTTCTGATACTATTCCTCTTGACCAATTAGATACTACTAATTATGCAATGGCAGACTTTGAATGAAGCTAAATTGTCAAAAATGTAACTGACTGAATTTTCGAACATTACACCGTGTGTATTCAATACTTTGCTAATAATGTGAATGCTATTTCCGAGAACTACATGATTTAGAATATCGTGCTATTTAAATACATTATATCGATTATTTCTTTACATAAAATGGTCAGAGTGTGATCAGAGATGAAACAGGCCTTGTTTGAGAATCACTCGTGATAAGAGACAAGGATTATTTTATTCACCTTCATGTAAGATTGTACTTTCATGATTGCACATTCATGATGTTGTTTAACATTAACAACTGACGTATTAGGCGAGCCGTCAGATAAGTCGAGGGCAATTCTTCACCCTGGAATTATTTCCTCAGGCATAGATATGCCCACCGTATAGAAAATATGACATGCGTATAAGTCGAGGTGTTTCTGGGAACTTCCTTTATTTAAACAAAAAAAAAGCAACTTACCCACAAGTTTTTATGGGTTTTCAATAGCACTGTGGCAATTGTGTCAAAATGTATTATGAGGATATACTGGGTGCGAGAGAATTAACTGCTAGGAATGACAAATGAAGATTGACTTCATATGGTACAAGTGTCATTCAAAGCTACAGAGAGTATGAAATACTATCAAAGTAATACAATGTGTAATATGCGTACATAATGGAACGATCAGACGGGGTAGCAGAATGAGTTGAGCGTCCGTCTCCTGTTTTGGGAGATCGGGGGATCCAAACCCATGGGTTCGTAGGTTCAAACACTGGTCGAATCAAACCAATGACGTAAAGATTTATACTTGTTGCTTCCTAGCCTGGCGCTCGTCATTATTAGGATAGGTCAAGGATTGGTTCACTCAGTGTCAGGATAATGTGATAGAGTGGGATATCAGGTCATGGTGCTGGTGGCCTGGTCTCCCAGTGAGGCAATGCCCATGACCATGAGTGTGCACTGTCACAAGTTGGTATGCGTCCTCATTTGACCTTAGATGTTGCTAGGACATAAACAGTAATAAACACACATAATAGAACAAAGACAAATGTATCTTCCTAACCAAACAACAATGACACAATTGCTAACAGCGACGTAAGGAGGTGACAGGTTTGAATGTAAAATACAGTCAAACCTCTCTAACCGACCACCTCCACAGATCTACCACTCCCATACATCGATCGCTTAAGCTGGGTCCCAACAATATCATTGCAAGTATATTCTAACTGCCTAAACCGACCACCTCCCTAAATGGACAACTTAATGTCGGTCCCATGGTGGGTCGATTTAGAGAGGTTTTACTGTAGTTCATTTGTATGTTGCGGCAAGGATCCTTAAGTCATAATGAGATTGTGTCATGATTCTATCAGGTTTTGGAACCATATATAATTATTTACTAGACAACAATTTACACAGATCAGCCATTTGTAATAGGTGTGGGAGCATGCCGTAGCTCAGGCGATAGAGTGTCCACCTGTGAAGGTGTTGGTCATCTGATCAATTCTGCTCAGTGGGCTATTTTCCGTTCCAACCAGTGGTCCACAACTGGTTCATCAAAGGCTGTGGTATGTGCTGTCCTGTCTGTAGGAAAGTGTATATAAAAGGCCCCTTGCTGTTGCTTATTGGAAAGAGTAGCCTATGTTTCGGCAACAGCTTTCCTCCAAAGGAATATGTCAGACTGACCATATGCTTGATGTCCAATAACTGATGATATGAAAAGCAATGCACTCTAGAGGTGTCGTTAAATAAAACAAGCTTTTTGTAATAGGTATGACCTCAGGGACCTTATTCATACTTTATGTTGAGTGCTTATGCTGTACACTATGCAGCATAGGCTGCTCCTCCACTTTAAATGTTCAGAATCGAGTGTGCTGCACACAATGCAGCACATTCCACTTCCCCATCACCGTGTATAAACTGAATTTGATCGCTTCAACGGCTGGAAGACCAGTGCCTCGATGCTGACAAATTGTGTGTCCAGATGAATAAAATATTTACCAAGAAAAAGATTGTCCGCATTTTCACGGTAGTACAAACAGTACTACATTTCCAGACTCCCCCTCCCCCTCACTCCCCCTCAAAGTGCTGCAAATAAACATTTAACTACATAATCAGATGGGGTGCCACTCACCTCCCGTTTTGGTAGTCATGGGATTCAAACCCCTGGGTTTTGAACCCTGGTCAATTCAAACTAAGAACGTACAAATTTATACTTGTCCTTACCTAGCCTGGCGTTAGGCATTACAAGCATGAGGAAGACCAATTATCCGCGATTGAAAATTCCTCCCGCTTAATCCAAAAATTGAACTACGCAGACTCGGATGAATGGTATATATTTGGACTTTTTTATTGCACTAGAATGGTAATCGTACATGTGTGAGTATAATGAGAGAAGGCCCCGAGATGCTTAAGCCCTATAGTTCTAGTCTTTTATTGTGGGGTGGGCGGGATGGCAGAGTAGAATGTCCGTCGCTGTCCGCCACCAGGTTGTAGTGGCCGAGTTCGGGTTTTGCTCGCTTTATATAGCAGCTAGCCGGGCTGAAAAGCGTGCCAAATTCCCGTAACTCTGTAACAGATTTCGTCTATTGATGTCATATTTAATTTACATATGCACATCCGCCATTTCAGCGTGGTTACTCAGCATAGTTCCAAAAGACCCACTAGGTGTGGAAGATGTCGATGTACATATTAATGTTAACGTTTGAGTATAGGCGGCGCCACCAGGTGTTTGAATAAGAATCCGACTCCAGCTTGTTCAATTACCCATGTTGCGAGCAACATCAACAATTGAACTACACAGACTCGGATGAATGGTATATATTTGGACTTTTTTATTGCACTAGAATGGTAATCATCCATGCATGACTATAATGAGAGAAGGCCCCGAGATGCTTAATCCAAATAGAGAGGTAAGCATCTTAGGGGCCGAGCTGGCAGTCTATTTAGGGACATATGCATGAGGCGTGCCAGATGTCAAGGCACCAAGTTCTTTAATGTCCTCCAGCGGAACTCCTATGGTGAGTCCCGTCGTCGTGAGAGAGAAGCCGTCGTGCAGGCGCCAGTAATAGTTTCATACCGCGCCGGGAGATGCCATGTCATCATCACTTGGGGGGAGGAGGTGCGACACGGTGTTGTATTGTGATGGTCATAGCGGGTCTGCTTCATGCTGTTCATAGCTATGTAAATAGCCTGGCGGTTCTTGTTCTCCCAGGTGCTGTCGGCAAGTCCGCCTCCATCATTGCCACGAGTCTTCTGGGTGGGGAAGGGGAGGCAGAGTAACCTGGAGAGAAAGGCAATTAGAGGTCTCTCCATGTTAGAGTGTAACGTCACTGCCGTGGTAATCATCCAGAATTGTTTGTCCCTGTGGCATAGGGTTTGTTTGTCAACTTGTACCGGGAGTACCAGGTTTGTTCATCCGGAATGTTTGTCCCAGTGGTGCAGGGTTTGTTCGTTAGTTTGTGCCGAGGTGCTGGGTTTGTTCGTCCAGATTGTTTGTCCCTGTGGTGACGTGTTGGTTAGTTTGTTGGTACTGCAGGTGCTGGATTTATTCGCCTCAAATGAACGTGGGTTTTTTGTCAAGGTTGCTCATCCCTGTGGTGATGTGTTGGTTCATCAGGTCGTGCCGGGTTTGTTCATCCAAATAGTTTGTCCCCGTGGCAAGGTTGGTTGGTTTGTTGGTACTGCGAGTACCGGATTTTGTTCACCTCAGATGGGTTTATGGCCTCAAGCTGCACTATGTTCAGTTTATTGCATTTTAGTTTCTCTGAGTATGTGGCATTGTAGTATATCCTGTGCACACACATGCACAAAGGTGGCAGACTCTGTCTGGTTGCAGGCCGTGTGATGTTGAGAATTCACACGTGCCCCAGTTCACTCGGGGCATAGCTTGGCGTCAGTCTCCTTGTTGTATTCGGGTCTGACATACTCAGTGGCTGGGCTTGTTTCGTGCATGGTTGCCTCTGTTATTGTGGCTGTCTCGGTGCGTCTGGACCCTCGGAGAACCTATTTGGCCTTCTCAAGGTGCGTTCCCACAGTACAGACATCCCGTTGAATGTCTTTAATTGTGTGTGGGTCGGACCAGCCTTCGGGCAGCCTACCATCCGCTATCATTGAGAAGACGGTCTCCGACCACTGCCTGCATGTGTGCCAGTGCCATGTGCAGGCCATTGTGGCGAGCTGGTGTGTATGCTCCCTGATATGGTTGATCCATGCCGTGGGCAGTTTTGAGACTTCCGTCATGCGACAGAGGGCGGCAAAGTACTCTGCCCACAACGCCTCCTCCATCCCAATTTTTTCATTGTGGTTTCCTCTGATCACATATCTGTGTGGTGCCAGTATGTTCATACCTTTTCTCTTCCTAATGGTAGATCCGGCCGCCACCAGCAAGTCATTGACAGCATCCGCACGGTCGTCGTCTTTTCCATCAACAGTGATGGGGCCTTCATAGCCTGAGTGTCTCCGGTATCGTCGAGGTTCGTCCATTGGTACCGGGAGTGCCGGGGTTCGTCCGTTGGTACCAGGAGTGCCGGGGCTCGTCCGTTGGTATCGGGAGTGCTGGGTTCCATCCGTACGTACCAGGAGTGCCAGGGTTCGTCCATTGGTACCGGGAGTGCCGGGGTTCGTCCGTTGGTACCAGGAGTGCCGGGGCTCGTCCGTTGGTACCGGGAGTGCTGGGTTCCATCCGTATGTACCAGGAGTGCCAGGGTTCGTCCATTGGTACCGGGAGTGCCGGGGTTCGTCCGTTGGTACCGGGAGTGCCGCTGTTTGTCCGTTGGTACCAGGAGTACCGAGGTTCGTCCGTTAGTACCGGGAGTGCCGGGTTTCATCCAGAGTAGAATGTCCGTCGCTGTCCGCCGCCAGGTTGTAGTGTCCGAGTTTGGGTTTTGCTCGCTTTATATAGCAGCTAGCCGGGCCGAAAAGCGTGCCAAATTCCCGTAACTTTGTAACAGATTTTGTCTATTGACGTCATATTTAATTTACATATGCACGTCCGCCATTTCAGCGTGGTTACTCGGCGTAGTTCCAAAAGACCCGCTAGGCGTGGAAGACGTCGATGTACATATTAATGTTAAAGTTTGAGTATAGGCGGTGCCACCGGGCCTTTGAATAAGAATCCAACTCCAGCTTGTTCAATTACCCATGTTGCGAGCAACATCGACAATGTACAAAAGAAAAAATACCCCAAAATATCAACACTTTATTAAACGCTAAAGGCCCATTCAGACCTTACTAGGCTGAGTACCGGACACCACTGGACAAAGAATTATCTAGTGCAGTGGTGTTTCGTATCAAAATGTACCGAAATGTACCGTATGAAATGAATGCTAAACGGACAAGGAACGTACATTAACGAATAGCCACCGGACGATAACTGGACGAAAACCAAATGTCAAACGGACGTAACGGATTGTTAACGGACGCGCAGAAAACATATACTGACCAAATTCCCACAATAAAAAAAACAACAAAAACTACCATCAACGGACACTGCAGGAAGCAAATCGGAGACATAACAGATGGGTACCGGACATGAAACGGACAAAACGGACTTAAAATGGACATCAACCGCACATGTCAGTCTGGTGGTGTCCGGTACAAGCTTTGGCCATGTTCAAAATGTGTACTGGACACCGCTGGACACCGCCGGAGATAGAACGGACACGCCAGATGGGTACCATATATAAACCGTACATTGCCGTATTTCACCGGACAGTGTCCAGTTTCTGTCCGTTTCCTCAATCCGGTGAGGTCTGACTGGGGCTTGAAGGTTGTACTTTAATTACAGCCCCCCCCCCCCCCCCCCCCCTGCTGTATGCGTTGTAGACTACATCCGTAAAAATATTGACAACTGTGGAGGCTCCTTACAGAGCCTGGACACGACCCGTGTAAACAGACTGAGGCAGTGGCGTAGT